>PVKA01001598.1:0-142389 GCA_004027165.1 Ctenomys sociabilis | reverse complement strand
TGCTTCTCTCTCCCTCCTCTCCCCCTTCCCTCCCTTGCTCCCTCTCCCTCTGTCTCAGTCTCTCAGTTTCTGTTCCTCTCCTGTGACATGGTTGTGGTCTCACTGTGCTTATCCCTTCTCCGGCCGAGAGTGCCTTTTGCTTTTTTGACATCATGCTGCTTATGGCTTTTCAGCCTCCTCAGCCACTAGCATTTCTTCCCTTCCTTCTCCTTCAGACTCCAGCTTTCCAGAGCTCCAGTTATGCCTATGCCAAGCCTGGGCCCCATGAATCTATTACCCACTTTTCTACACTTTTTGCCATTTTGACTTTTTTAAATGTATTTAGTCCAGAGTCTATGGGGTCTCGCTGCACAGATCGAGCTCATAGTGATCCCCTGTTTTCAGCCTCCCAAGTGCTGGGATTACAGGCATGCACCACCACGCCCAGTCTCTCCATTTTGACTTTTAACCTTTTCAGTTGTTTTCCACTGATCATCTGCCAGCTTATAAATCCTTTCTTCTGTGAGATCCAGTCTCCTCTTATATCTACCTACCTAATTTTACTATTTTTGTTATTACAGTCTGTTACCTGGAATTTATACTTCATTTTTGTTTCTTTTTCTTTTTTTGGAGAGTAATAATGGTTAATACATTGCATAGTGTTCTCTTCAAAGTGGTTGCTTAGATCACAAGATACAGTTATGAAAGGTGAATCAAGTAATACAAACCCAAGCCTTTTGCAATAAACTAATAGAAATTAGTAGTTCTAACAGTCCCAGTTCTCCCATAAAATTCTATGTTGTTGATTTATTATTGTGCTAGACCTCAATTTTGATCGTTTTAAAGTCTGCATCTGATGAGTCTACCATCTGGAGTTGTTTCTCGGGACCCTGTTGCCTGCCAATTCCTAGGCTCCAAAATTCATCTCCCCAATGCACAGTGCTCCATGAAGTTCCCCTCTACTCTGAGCTGATTTTGCTCTGCCTCTGAGCCTCTTGCGCTGTCCACCCCAGCAATGCCATGGTGCTGGGCCTTCTTCTCTAACCACATTTCTCGGCATCTCGACTCTGCAAGCTCTGGGCCACAGCAGCACAGAGCCTGGGCCTTCTGTTCATGCTTAGATTCAGGTGCCTGATTCCCACTGGGTTTGTGGCCTCAGAGCTGCTGTCTCCTCTGGCCAGCTTCTCATGTTGTGCCCTCCTCACTGGTCCTCACTCATTTTTGTGACCCTCTCCGAGTCCTTGATTGACGCCTGAGCAGTGACCTGGTGCCCCAGCCCAAGCCCGAGTGCTCTCGGCTGGCGCCACTGTCACAACTGGCTCTTCCATCACGAGCCTTCCCTCTGGCTTTCCATTCCAGCCCACTGCACACAGCCCATCAGATTCCTGGATCTCTTTCCTCCAAATGACTCCTCCTCTCTCGGGTGGGGAAGGGGAAGGCCAAAAGCTGATACAAAGACAGACTAAAGGATGAATTTCACTTTCTGCAGACCAGCTCACCTCACTTTTTTTGACAACAGCTGGCCTGTCCTCTTCACTGGGCTAAGTGAATGAAGTTTAGTCTCTCTCTCTCTCTCTCTCTCTCACACACACACACACACGCACACACGCACACATGCTGTTGAATTCAATACACATCCATCTCACTTTCCTTCAAAGAATGAATCATTTAGCACAGTGACTGAAGCAGGGACAGTGGTCCTAATGTATGCACTGCTGTCCCCAATACCCAATAAGATCCTCCTCAAACCGCAGAGAAACAGAGAGTGAAGCCCCGTCCCTGATGGTAAGATCGCGTGCAGCCATCCTGGCACCTCCTCCAGGAAGCAAGAACCCTAATGGCAGCGACACTGAGGCCCGAGACTCCAGGGCTGAGCTGTGGTGTTTCTTGTTTGCTTGTTTTGTTTTTTGTTTTTTTGTTTTTTGTGGAACCAGGGATTAAACTCAGGCTTTGCACTTGCCAAGGAAACACTTATTCCACTAAGCCGTTTCCCTGGCCCTCTGAGCTGTGGTTACACAGCCCTCAGCAAGTTGGACTCTCGCTCTCCACCTGTTTCCCTGAAGCAGCATGGTGGCAGCACTTCCCAGCTTGGCCTGTTGTGAAGGACAATGAGATACACTAAGCAATTCCTCAGCCAGGTGCCTTCCATACTGTGCACACGCAGTGAACGTAAGACGCTTTTATTTCAATCCCGGCCATGAGTACTGCAGTAGTGGCTCTTACAGGGCCACATACACCGTGACACTCATACCATCCTGCCTGCCACTTTCCCTTAGTGTGGGTGACAGACCATGGACAACTGGTGACACTTGTCTGATTCCATCCCCAATACACACAGGGTCTAAAATCCAGAGGACGGCTAAGGAGAAGGTCCATCTGCTGTCAGAACAAGCTCGTGTTCATGCACATGCATGAGCCACCCTCTGTGGGGCTCCGCTGGTGCCTCACCCTGTGCCCACCCCTCCTGAGATTCGCTCCAAGTGCTGGCCAAGCTCCAGCCCCGGTAGAGCAGCAGGAATGTGGCGCAGTGCCCACCCACCCCCGCAGGGCCCCCACGTCCACTGACATGAGGCAGGTTTGCCACTGGCTCCAAGTGACGCTGTCCTTCTCCTCGCTGTGCAGATTAGAGACTGGGGCAGAAAGAGGTTAAGTGGTTTGTCAAAGTCACACCTAAAAATTAATGACTAGTTTTCATGGTAACAGAGGTTTCTTTATTGTAGTAGAAAAACGTAAAATTTCATTAAGTGTACTATTACCCAAAAGCTAGCAAACATTGGAATAATTGAAATTAATTTGATATTCAGTTCTCATTAAGGCATTTGGAGTTACGTATTCACAACCTGCATCTGTATCTCCAGTGTGTCTGGTGTCTCATTATTTGTCTACAAAAGAAATATAATCAGTTTTCTTTTCCAAGTAATTTCAATTGCCTTTTAGTGGGCTAATCTGAAATTATTTTAAAATGCCATTGGAAATGTTCATATAACTTCTTTCTAAAAGGAAAAATATAAAGCTATGAGATGCATAAGTGAGTTAACTACAACTTTATTGAAATTGATTTAAGAAAGCCAGATGATTTTGTGATCAGTTAGCAAAACCGAAGTTTGCTAAGAATGACTAAAATATAAAGTGTGTGGAGACTACTTAGTCACTACAGAAAACTTTAAGCATCATGTTTAGGGGCACATGACAGAGAAGATTGCTAACTGATGTGTAATCTTGTTAAGAATATCGTCTTGGCAGGCTTACGTGTGCATGACTGCTTCGTGGGGAATCCAGCCATTGTACACGTAGCGGGAAGGTTCAGGAAGGTCACATCTGCTTATGGACATTGAAGTGCTAGTTCTACATTCTTGAGATGTTACATAAATATTATTTAAAGAGATCTTTCTTTGGAAACTGCAGTAGTTTGTCAGGAAGGAGTCTTAGGAGTCTGTAACTCTAGAATAGAATACAGCTTCCTACTGCTGAAAGTATCTTGGCGTTTTCTCTGGATTTTTAGTGTAATAGCAAAGGACCTCATCACCAAATATGAAATAGCTGAATGTCTGTGGTGTGTGGACAGTAGTGTCTGAGGCTCAGTTAATGCTTCTTCACATTTTTGAAACTTTTTATTATTATTATTATTTTCTGTGCACTTCTGCCAGGAATTCCCAGCATCCCCAACACCCAGGCATGAAGCACTGCGCATCTGAGCGGATTGTGTGTCAGCTCTTCAGTGGCCATGGGAGGAAGCCCTCCAGCCAGGCGCCCTGGCACTGTGCCTCATGTGCTTTCCTTGGCCGCTGCAGTAAATTAATGCTAACGTAGAGGCTTAGAGCTGGAGTTTTCTCCCTGGTCCGGGAGACTGGAAGTTGGAAGTCACAGTGGCAGTGGGACCCACATTCAGAACAGACACATCTGCCCCTGCAGCTTCTGGGAGCTACGTGGTGCACCCCTTACCTTCTGGCCACGTGGACACTCAACTCTGCACACGGCCTTCCCTTGTGTACCTCTCCTGTCCTCTGTGCCTCTTAGAAGGACACTTGTCACTGAGCTTAGGGCTCAGTGAGCCAGTCACTGATGAGTGTCAGCTCGACTGAATGAAGAGACACCTGCGGGCACAAGGGCATCACCGGGGTGCTCTGTGCTCCTGGATTGAGCTGGGACCTGGCTGGAGGAGGCTGGGCTGTGTCCTGCAGTCCTCCCTGGCACTCTGTCCCAGTGCTCCACCTCCCAGTCATGCAGATGGCAGCTCCACTCCTCGTACCCCCTGCCATGTTGGTCTGCCCTGGAGCAGCCAACTGTGGACTGAACCTCCAAAACAGAAACACGCCTCTCCTCCTTCACACTGTGGGCATCAGGTAGTCTGTCCCCTCAACAGGCAAGCTGACACCACCAGATAACCACCGCATCTCAAGACTCTAAATTTAATTGCATCTTTAACAACCCTTTTTCTGAGTAAGTTGGAATCCACAGAGTCCTGGAATTAGGATGGTGACTTGTGTTTGGGGGAAACCAAGATGCAACCCTCCATGGTATGGACAGCTGAAGGGCACTAGATGACCATGTTCCTTCCCATGTCTGAGACCTAACCTCTCAGGGTCAGTGTCCCAGGCAAAGAAGTATACTTTCTTTTGCTTCTCTTCAGCCCTCTTTCCATTTGGAACTCCCCAGTTTTCTGACCAATGAGTTTTGCTCAAAGCAGTACATCCCTTTAGGAAGTCATCTTTCTGTCTGGGCTCAGCCTACAGGTCACATGTCAGAAGCTTGCGTTGGTGACATGGGGAGGAGGCGTGCACCCCCAAGAGCCGGGGCCTGGGGGAAGCCCCACCCCAATGGCTCTGGACCTTTCCCAGCCTCCTGCACCCAGTGTGCTTCCTTGATCCTGCTGTGTTCTGACCAGCTGCCCAGTGACTCACAGGCTGCACTAACTGTGCCCCAGGTCTCAGGCTTTTGGAACCTCTTTTCTTTAAGGCATAGTCTGCCTCGCCAGGCATCTGCTTACTGGGCACCCTAAGGTAGCACCCGCTGCACAGGCCGAGATGCTTCCTGGCTCAATCTGCCACTGCAACCTTACCCACTCCAGCATGCAGGGCTGCTTGTGGTGGGTGGGAAGTAATCCTACGTGAAAATCTGGGGATCCAGGGGCACAGAGGGTGACTGGCCTGGAGAAAGAGACACAGAGGGAGGACAGCAGTCAGGACTGAGCCCAGGCAGTATGGGGAGGGTCACACTATGAGGGTCACTACAGCCAGGCATTGAGTTCAGACTTAACGCTGCAAGTCAGAAAAAAGCCAGTGCAAGTCCCTGTCCAAGGCACGGCTGTAATAAAAGCAGAGCTTAGAAAAGGCCACCCCACAGTGTGGTACAGAGTGGACTAGAGCTTGAGAGAAGGGTCCGGAGTACCTGCCGACCGCGACCCCCTACCCAGCAACCCAGCGTGGCCTGCGGGCTCCCACTGGGGAGGCAGGAACAGCTCCGGGCAGGAGCGAGCGCCGGTGCCTGTAGCTCCTGAGAAGGTGAACCATGATTTCTCTGAGAGCTGAGCATTGTGTGGTTGCTGCAGCGCTCAACAATAAGGGGGTGCATTGTCCTGATCTCTTCCAGAGCCTTGCAGTACTACCCACCTTCCACGCGGAGCCCACCTTCCTCAGGCAAAACTAGGATTGAGAGAAAGCCAGTTGCCTTCAGGCTAGCTAAAGGTGCAGGGGCCTCAGAAGGCCTTTCAGAAGCCTACACTGGGATTATAGCCAAATTCCAGCTAAAAATATATACCCAGTACTTCAGAATTGTATAGTGCAATGTGAACATGAAGTTTTGTTTTCTAAGCAATTTCACAGAAATCCAAACTACCTTCTCACACATTCAGCAGAAACCTTCACTGAGAACGCGTGCTGGGCAGACCAGGCAGAGGGAACTGAAGGGGTGGTGCCGGGCAAGCAGGAGGCACCAGAAACACCACGACAACAGCACCCCACGCAGGCCTGACCCCAGCCTGTCAGTCAGGGAGTGGAGGGGGACGGGGGCATCCCGGACTCAGCAAAGCAGAGCCGACACTGAAGCCATAGAAACTTGAAGGAGAGAGTCCTAGGCACAGGGGGAGGACTTGCCAAAGGCTGCCGAAGAGAAACAGCGTGGTGTATGGAAGAAGGCAGCAGTCTCGTTGTTGAATCTGGACCCAAGGTCAGATTCAAGCACTAAGCTGGACCCTGATCTGATCGCCCACGCTCCCAGCCGTGGCTCCTGATGTGTCCTCTCCACTGCTGGGCTGCCTTCTCTGAACCTAAGCGTAGGAAGCTCTTCTTGCACCTGCGGGCCCCTCCTTGCTTCCTTTGGCCAATTCACCCACTGGGAAAATTCCAGCACGGGGCCAACTCCAAAGCCACCTGAGCCGAGCCCTCTGAGGTCCCTGCTTCTTCACGCCCCCTTCAGTGCAGAGAGGCCACTGGCAGTGGCTGGCAAAGCTGCACCCCGGCCGGCCACCTCCCCTCCTCTGTCCTCTCTTCCTCCTCCCTCTCCAGGTCACCTCACTCCTTCAGTCCCTCTAGGCCAGGAATTCCAATACTCCTGTCCCCTCTGCTCTTTAATTAGCACAGTGACTTTGGTTTCTTTCCTTCCTCTGCCTCCCTCACTGGAGCAGTGTGGCACTCGGCTTCTCCACGCTCCAGCTTCACCTCAGAGCAGGGAAACGAGGGCTCTGCATTTCTGATAGGTCCCCATGGTGCTCAGAATGCGGTTCTCAGAGCAGCAGCCACAGGGACACCTGCAACTGTCCATCCCCAGACCTATAAAATGGGGAAACTGAGGCTAGGAAGTGGCAAGGTCTCTCTCTCTCTCTCTCTCTCTCTCTCACACACACACACACACACACACGCACACACTAGGATCCTGAATGCAAACAGGGACAGGCTGAGTCTTGTCCCTGCTCTGCCTGTCCCATTGCCTCACTAGCATAGTAGGACTCACTGTCCAGGAGCCACTGCATTTCCCCAGGGAGAGCTGCTACTTCTCCTGGATGCCTGGGAGGACTACAGGACAGAACGCACAGTGCAGTCAGGACGGGGCCTCCATATTCAATAGTTCCTGCTGGATTTGCTTAATCTGCTAGAAAATGCCCAAGCATCATCGGAGACATGAGCCCATGTTTACACTCTGCCCCAACCTACTCTCCACAGCTGAGCCCACAGAAAATGCTCTCTGCTGCCTCTCCTTCTCCCCTCTTCTGTTCTCAGCTCCCTGCAGCCAGCTTCTGTCCCTTGTGCAGCCTGACCCCTCCCACGCCTCTGGACCAGGGTTTCCATGGGCGTCCTCCATCTCCTCCCCCTTCCTGTGAATTCTGCCCCATTCCAGAGGGCCTCCCTCCCTCTCTTCCGACCTCACCCTCCTGCCTGCTGGGTCCTGGCTTTATCAGCCCTGCCTTTACCCCAGACCTCTGTGTGGCTCTGAGCTCCTACAAGTAACAGACACCCCAGCCTCCCCAGGACCCAGCACACAGGGGCCCTAGACTCGCTGCCTGCACCCCTGATGGCTCCAACTCTCCAGCCCGAGTGTTTTGAGCAGTGGGCATGGGGGGTCGGAGTGGGCTCTGCTTATCCACCCATGTCTGTGGTCCGATATCCACCTCCGCACCATACCTAATGAACACGTGATTACTGAATGTAGGAATCAAAAAGGACAACAACGGCAGATTTTCCAGTAACTTCCATAAAGGGAAATTAAGTGCTCAGAAAAGAAAAGTGGAATGAGCTGTTTTCTAAATCCGTGTTGGCAGCAGACGCCGCCGCTTCCCCCCCCCCCCCAGCCTTACCTCCAGACTCAGCATCTTCCGCGTCCAAATCTGCTTTCTCTCCTGGGTAATAATCAGGGCGTTGCCCCTTTCCAGGCTCTCCTTATTCCTCTTTGCAAATGCCCTGAAATTACCCAGAGCTGCTTCCGGCTCGTGCCAGGGACTGTCGTCCCTCGCCTGTGCAGGCAGATGACATCTCTCGTCCCCAGGCCCAGGTCCCAGGTTTCTGTCTCTTTTCAGCTGCGCTGCTTCTGCCTATCTGAAGACCAAGATAAAGCAAGACCTATATAACAAGAAATGTAACTTTTGTATTTGAAGAGGTCAGTCGTGTACCCTCAGGATGTATCTGGTAGATTCTTTGCCAGTGTCAGCCATGTGGATGAGTCACGGCCACTGCTTGACCAATTTACTCTTTGTGAAAGCCTGAGAGAATGTCCTCTCTGCACGTGGCTCTCTCTAGGCACACTCCACATCAGTGACCACCCTCCTCCGTGGCCCCATAATCTCCCTGATCAGAAAATCTGGGACACAACTGAGTTCCATGATGTTACAGTGCAAGTTCTCCTATGCCCTGAGTCCTCACTGACCACAAAAGGCTAGGGCCAAAATACTGGCTGACCCTGAAGCCCCCCCCTTTCTCCAATTTTTGTCCTGCAAACTTAGGCCATTAACCCTCCAGGAGAGAAGCTGATTACTGCCCTGCAACGTACGCAGTTCAGTTTACGCGCACCATCCATCTCGGTGCCATCATCATGGGCATGACGTGGATCAGGAATTTTCCATCTAGTATGGACATGTTACATTAAGTCCCTACAGAATATGGAGAAAAAAATAATTTAAAAAATAGTAAGAAACACATATTTTGACACAGAAATTTAGAAAGCTAACCATATACAGCATTGTAGGACAGTCATGTGACATTTTTTCTTGTGTCTTTTTTTCATTTATTACCCTTAATTAAAAAAAAGAAAAAACTTTTACTTGAGAGACAGTACAGCAATAATTGGGATGTCATGACAAGAAGTACGTATTTAGAAGACCACAATGGCATGGATTCCAAGCGTGACCCTTCTATTACACATTGCTATCTTCAGTGCAGTTGCTTGGTTCACAGGTATCAGCATGTATAGTTAGTCAGGGTGAGAATCCTACCAGTTAACTGCTAGTTTCAAAAGCCTGCTGATGTTTCTCAGGATCCTTGCCTTACCCATTTTGTGCATATGAATGTATGGCTTTGCCCCTGTCCTGTTTCCCAGCTTTTCTCCTTGTTCTCTCCTCATTGTCCTATCCTCAAGTTCTTGTTCTCCTTTTAATTGTGGTATACCTTTCTATCTGTATTTCTTCTTTTGAGTTCTTACACTAGGGAGACTATATGATATTTACACATGTGGGTCTGGTTTAATTCACTTATAAGTATATCTTCAACTGGCATCCACTTAAATATGAAGGCTTCAAGTTTATCATTCTTTATAACTGAGTAATATTCCACTGTATAAAGATACCACATCTTTTTCATCCATTCTCATGTGATGAGCATCTTGGTTGGTTCCAAGATTTGGCTATCACAAATTATGCTGCTATAAACATACGTACACATATATCACTATGATATGATGTTTTCAGTTCCTCCAGGAAATTCCCAGTATGGGGATTGCTGGCTTGAATGAGATTTCCTGTCCTAATTTTTTAAGGAGTCTCCACACTGATTTCCATAATGGCTGCACCAGTCTACATTCCCACCAGCAGTGGAGAAGGGTTCACTTTACCCCACAACCTCCCAAACATTTATTGTTGGTTGATTTCCTTATGATAGCCATTCTTTCTGGAGTGAGATGGTATCTCAGTGTTGTTTTAATTTGCATTTCATGGATGGCTAGCGATGTGGAGCATTTTTTCATATATTTATTCACTTCTTTAATTTTGTCTGCTGAAAAGTGTGTGTTCATCTTGGATGGCCATTTTTGGATTGGGTCTTTAAATTTAGGGGCCCTAATGTTTTTTAGTTGTTTGTAAATTCTAGAGAACAGACCTTTGTCTGAGTGCTTATTAACTTTTTTCCAAAATAGTGGGTTGTCTTTTCACTTTGTTGGTAATTTCTTTTGATGTACAAAAACTTCTCAATAAGAGGTAGTCCCAGTTGTTAATTCTTTCAAGAGTTTCCCATGTGATTACATGTTTATTCGTGAACACTTTCCTACCCATATGTCTTCAAGAGTTCCTCCTACTTTCTCTCCCAGGAGATTGAGTGTTTCTGTCTTAATGTCTAGATCTTTCATCCATTTGGACTTTAGCTCAGTGCATGGTGATAGACCTGGGTCAAGTTTTAGTTTTCAGCATGTAGAGAACCAATTTTTCCAGCACCATTTGTTAAAGAGGCTATCTTTCTTCCAGTAAGTGTGTTTGGCCTCTTTGTCAAAGATCAGGTGGCTAGGTGTATTTGCAGAGACACCTGTGTCTTCTAATCTATCCCATTGATCCTCAGGTCTATTTTGTTGTCAATACCATGTTGATTTTATCACAGTAGCTTTGTAGTATAATTTCAAGTCAGGAATTGTGATGCCTCCTGCCTTGTCTTTGTTGGCCAGGATTGCCTTTGCTATTCTAGGTCTTTTCTGGTTCCAAATAAATTCTAGGAACAATTTCTCTACATCTATGAGGTATGTTGGTGGTAGTTTGATAGAGATTGCATTAGATATGTGCAACACTTTTGGGAGTATGGACATCTTCACGAAGTTGGTTCTTCCTATTCACAAGGAAGGAATATCTTCCGTTTCCTGAATTCCTCTATGATCTCTTTTCAGAGAACTGTAATTTTCCTTGAAAAGATCTTTGACTTCTTTAGTTAGATTATTTCCTAGGTATTTCCTTTTCTGTGGTGCTATTGTGAAAGGTATGGCTTCTCTAACTTCTCTCTCAGTATGTTTGCTATCATAGGAATGCTATTGACTTCTGAGTATTGACTTTGTATCCTGCTATGCTCCTAAATTTGTGTATCAATTCTAGTAGCTTCTTGGTGGAGTTTTTTGAGTCTTCTAAGTAAAGTATCATGTCATCTGCAAATAGTGATAATTTAACTTCTTCTTTACCTATTCTTATTCCTTTTATTTCTCTCTCTTGTCTAATGGCTCTAGATAATGATTCCAGAAGCTGGAATTGAATGGGAAGTGTGATAGAGGACATCCTTGTCATGTACCACATCTAAGAGTAAAAGATTTCAGTTTTTCCCCATTTAGAATTATATTAGTCACTGGGTTGTCAAAGATGGCTTTTATCAGATTGAAGTAGAAGCCTTCTATTGCAATTTTCATAGGGTTTTGAATGTGTGTTTTGAATGAGTGTTGGACTTTGTCAAAAGCCTTTTCTGCATCAATTGAGATGATCATGTGGTTTTAAATTTCTCTCTATTGATGTAGTGTATTACATTTATAGGTTTTTAAATATTGAACCATCCTTGCATCCCTGGAATGAATCCTACCTGGTCATGGTATATGATCTTCTTGATTATTTGCTGTATTCTACTTGCTAGGATTTTATTGAGGATCTTTGCAACTATGTTCATGATGGAGATTGGCCTGTAGTTCCCTTTTTTAGTTGTGTCTTTCCTTGGTTTTGGTATCAGTATAATAATTGTCTCCAAGAATGATTTTGGGAGAACTGTTTCCTTTTAGATTTCATGTAAGAGTTTGAGAAGTGTAAGGATTATTTCTCCTGTAAATTTCTTATAGAATTCATCTGTGAATCCATCAGGACCTGGACTTTTCTTTGTCGGCAGCCTTCTTATTATATTTCATATTTCATTGACTGTTCTTGGGTTTTTGAGAGTAGAATATTTTCTTAATTAAGATTTAGTAATTTGTACCATTCTAGGAATCTGTCCATTTCATCTGTGTCTTCTATTCTGTGAATGTAAAGATTCTCAAAGTAGCTAATGATCCTCAGAATTTCCACTGAGTCTGTGGTGATTACACTCTTCATTTCTTATTGCTTGTATTTGAATTTTTTCTTTCCTCTTTTTGATGAGGTTAGCTAGGGGCTCATAGATTTTATTTAGTCTTTCAAAGAACCAGCTTTTTGATTCCTTCATTCTTTGAACTGTTTTCTTCATCTTAGCTCAATTAATTTCTGCTCCAATCTTTATGATTTCTTTCCATCTTTGGGCTCTGGGTTTGATTTGCTCTTTTCTGGAAGTTGGAGGTTCAGCATTAAGGTGTTTATTTTTTCCCATTCTGTTTTTGTAATGTGTGAGTTCACAGCTATGAATTTCCCTGAGAACTGCTTTTATCACATCCCATAAATTCCGATAAGTTGTGGTTGAATTTTCATTGAATTGTAGATATTGTTGAATTTCTTGTTAGATTTCATCTGTAACCCACTGATTACTCAGTAGGGTGTTGTTTAATTTCCATGTATTTATGTTTTTCTCATTTCTTTTGTCATTTATTTCCAGTCTCATTGGACTGTGGTCAGATAATATGCATGGGACAATTTCTGTTTTCTTGAATATACTTAAGCATCTCCTATGGATTAGTATGTGGTTTATTTTAGAAAATGATCCATGTGCAGCTGAAAAAAAATGTGTATTCAACTGTGGTTGGGTGGAACCCTCTGTACAAGTCCACCAGGTCCATTTGTTCCAAGCTCTGGTTCAATTCTGCTACTTTTTTGCTAATTTTTTGTCCGGTTGACCTATGTTTTTGGGATAAGTGGACGTTGAGGTCTCCTGTTAAGATTGTGATGTTGAATATTAGATTTTTCATGTTCATTAAGATTTGTCTTATATAGTTGGGTGCTCCTGTATTTATTACATACATATTTATGACTGTTACCTCTTCCTCTTGAATTCTTCCCCTAACCAGTATATAGTGGCCTTCTTTATTTCATTTGATCATTCTTGGTTTGAAGTTGAGACTGTCTGAAAACAAGATTGCTACCCCTCCTTTTTTCTAAGGTGCTGAGGCATGTAGTATTATTTTCCATCCTTTGACTTTCAGCCTATGAATTTCTTTGTGAGTTAAGAGTATTTCTTGCATACAGCATATTGTTGGATTTTGTTTCCTAATCTACTGTGCCAGTCTATTTCTCTTAATTGGTAAACTGAGACCATTTATGTAGATGGCTATAATTGAGATGTGTAGACTTACAATTGACATGTTATTTACCTGCTGTTGTTTACTCCTTTTTGTCCCATGTTTGTTTGCCCTACTTAGTGGGTTCCTTCTGTTCTCAATCATGGAGTTCTGATCATTTTGGTCCTGCTCTAGAACATCTTTCAGTAGTCTGTGTAATGTTGCCTTTGTCATCATGAAATTCTTTAGTTGTGCTTGTTATGGAAGTATTTCACTTCTCCATCAAACTTGAAAGAGAATTTTGCAGGGTATAGTAGTCTGGGCTGGAATTTGTTTTCATAGAGGACTTGAAGTGCTCTGCTCCTTGCGCTTCTTGCCTTCATGGTTTGTGAAGAGAAGCTGCTCATAACTCTGATGGGTGTTCCTTTGAATGTGATCTGCCTTGTTCTAGCGGCTTTCAGTATATTGTTCTAGTGCTGGATTTCTGGGATCTTGACTATTATATGTCTCGGGGTGTCTTTCATTGGGTTGAAGTTATCTGGCATTCTATATGCTTTGGTTATCTAAGTGCCAAATTGTTTCCTCACATTTGTGAAGTTTTCTGTTATTACTTCTGCCCATGTTCTTTTTATATCTTTTATGTTGACTCCATCCTTTTCACTGATGCCTATTACTCTCACAGTATTCATCTTTACAACATCTTGCAGGTGATACATTATTTTTTTTCCTGAATCCTAGTTGTTTTTAAGAGATCCTTTCTTACCTTTTCACTAGCTGCACCAGCATCTTCAAGACCTGAAACTCTGTCTTCACTTTCACTCAAAGAGTTTTGCAGACTTGCAATTTTTATTTAAGCTCCTCTGTATCTCTTTGAGTCTGCTTTATGTGCCCTGTTTCCTGCCTGTTTTGCTCATTCAAGGGATCTGTCAGTTTTCTAATCTCCTCTTTTTTTTTTTTTAATCAATGTCTTCTTTGGAAGCAGTCATTAATTCTTTTACTGCAGAGGTTTGGGTTTTTTTTGTTTGTTTGTTTGTTTGTTTGTTTTTTCAGATTGTGTTTCCTCCATATGTTTTTGTGTTTGATTCTTTACTTCAGATGCTATGAATTCAGAGATTTCTTTTTTATTTCAGAAATTGATTCTGAAATAAAAGATATAAAGGGTTCCTTATATCTTTCTGCTGCTGTTTTTTTTTTACTTCCAACACTATTAATTCATGCATTTCAGCTGAGCTAGTACCCTCTGCACTTGTTCTGGGTGAGCTGGAGCCCTGAGATTGCATTTTGCTCCTTGTCTTTATCATTTTGCATAGTACTGACTTCTGATCTTTGGTGCAGAGCTTTGGTACAGTTATAATCTTAGCACTTACTGAAATTTGGGTGGAACTATTAAGTTTGAGTTTATCCAGTTATGTTTGGCTTGGGTCTAGCTGTTTTGTTCAGCTCCTTCCTGCTGCAGTCCTTGGAAGTGAACCTGTTGTGCCCCTGGCTCAGGAGGAAGAGGGGAGTGCATAAGCTCTCCCTCACACTAGCTGGGTCTGGGCTTGGGCTGGACATAGGGGTCCTGAGAGCATCACAGAAGTTCTCACTCACTGGGAAGGCTTGGGTGCAGGAGCTCCAGAGGGGTGAAGGGATCTTGAAGGCATGGTAGAGGGTTTCACTCTCGTGGTGTACAGGGTGGGCTCTTCTGGCTCTGGAGGCACAGGTGAGGTCCCCAGAATGAAGGGAAAGGTCTCTCTTGTGAGGCTAACCTGTTCTTGGTCCAACAGGTACAGGAGAGCACAGAAGCTCTCTATACACTCAGGGCCTGGGAATGGGCAGATGGATCGCTGGGATTTGACATGCACGTCCAGGTGCTCATGGCGGCACTGCAGCAAACAGGGAAGACACAGCTCCTTTTCTCCACCTCCCCTCCTTGACACCTGCTCTGGCCACCATCCCTCAGCACTGTGGAGGTGCCATGTGTGGACAGCGGGCTGACTGCCAGGTGAGGGACACGGGGAAATAAAATCGGAGTGCACACAGAGCTGAAGGCAGGACTCAGAGGGGGGCTGCCACCCAGACCTGGGTGTGACAGGAAGAAAGAGAGTTCCAAAGCACCAAGCCAAGGTCAAGGCCAGGTAGAAAACAGGACCTGAAGCTCAGATGGGAAGGACAGGGAGAGAGAGAGAGAGAGAGAGAGAGAGAGAGAGAGAGAGAGAGAGAGAGACAGAGACAGAGACAGAGACAGAGACAGAGACAGAGACAGAGACAGAGACAGAGAGAAGAAAAGAAAGGAGCTCGGAACTTCCTGACCTGACAGACAGAGAAGTGGTCCCAAGCTTGAGTTCCCATGGTGACACTGAGTGGGGCAGCTGAGGACATTGTGTGTCCAAGGAGTCTCCTAGGGCTGTGTGTCCTCTGTCCTCCTCACACAGCACTGCCGTGAGGCACACAGAAGTTTCAGGGCTTGGCTGTTTGGAGGCTGTATCTTTGTGTGCTGTGTTTCAAGAGGGCTGTTTCTGCCAGGTCTTGAGGGTCCAGAACAGCAAATAACAGCCTCTGCAAATATGCAAGTTACCCATGCTCTCCCTGGCTGGAGCTGGAGTAAGCGCTATTCTTTATCATCTATAATCCACCCTTGGAGAATGCATTTTGTTTAGCAAAAGCAGAGAGCTAAATTAATCCTTTGTTTCTGTCCAGCTATGACTCTGGTAGCACCGTGTAGCTTTGCTGGTGCCACGTGAGCACCTCCAGAGCCAGCCAAGCAGAGGGTGGGAGCACCTCACCTGGGGAGGCCAGGCCTGCCAAGGCAGGTGCTCTGCAGTCACGTCCAAGCAATCCTTCAGTGCAGCTGGCAGCACAAAGAGGATTTTACAGATGGATGGGGACATGCGACGTATTTCTGTCCTGTTCCCACACTGAATGTGTCTGCTCTATGACTCCTACTTGCAATGAAATGGAGAATTGTGATTTTTATGAGTTTTGGGTTTGTTTTTTTGTTTTTTCATATCACACCACTGGTAGAACAAAATCATTCAGACAAAGGCAGCCCAATGTCACCTAAGTATTTGTGGTTTTCACCGTGGTATGCGTGGGACATGTGGAACCCCTCCTGACTAAAACAGGACATTATTTATGCCCTGCCATCACATTCCAGTGCTCCCCAGTCTCTAGAAGAATTCTGATTTGTACCCCAAGAACTATAAACTCAAAAAGAAAGATTCTCCCCCTGACACACTCTGCCCATAAATTGTAACCACTTCACTTTCTGAAATGTTCCTTTAAAAGAAATGTAGGCTAAGAAAATGGGAACAAGGAGGCCTTCCATTTAGAAATGGTGTTCTTTTTATTCAAACTATTTCTGAGAACAGGCAAATTATCGTAATCTTCCTAACAGAAATATACAATTCCACCCAAGAACTACCATTGCCTAAGCCAGCGAAAAGCAGCGTTTCTATTAGACTCTGAGATAAATCACCCGTATGTGCTTGTGTGTGCTCCCTGGCAACTCCTTGTGAATTTCAAGGTTATAACTAATTCCCGGCGCCAGTCCGTGCTGGTATTCTAATGTGGATTATTTGTCTCCTCTGTGGCTGCCATTTCTTTTGATTTAATCATTACCCCTGGCGGGCTGGCGCTAGTCCACCCGGCATACTGACGGGATGAGCCGCGGTCCCATCTAAGACTATCAGCGATGTTTTGAAAGCAGACAGTTTGATCATGTAGAAGCCCTACCCAGCAGTCCCAGTGCTTCCGTGCAGACTCTTCTATTTACTCTAAACACTAGGATGCTTTTTGCTGGAGGGCCCTTTAGCAACTGTTTAGCCATTTTAAATCTCTTCCAGAAATCTTAAGAAAGAAAAATAAAATTCGGCCCCAAGAATCTACTTTTTGTACTTAACAAAAAATCCTCCATGGCTCAGACGAGGTGAAGTGCTGAAGCAGAGCCCGACGGGTCAAAGCGCTGGGCTCTGCCTGAGCCGCAAGGCCGAGCCCTCTCTACAGGCGGAGGCCTAGGCTAATGTTCTCCTCCTGCCCATCAGGTGCACCTCCTTGGGTCAGCTGTCAGGGAGCTCCCTGTGGGGGAGCCCACACTCAGCCCCTTGTTCCCTCCTCGCTGTGGGGTCCCTGACCAGAAACACACAGAAGCCCCGCCTTCCTCTGTCCCAGGGGAGTGGGGCCACGATGGACGGTGCCCTCCCACACCAGCGAGTCTTCTATCCTGAGCAAACTCCACAGCCCCTCAGTACCCCGAGAGCACCCACACACGGCCGCACACAAACAGGCGCACACGCGTTGGGGATGGCTGCACCACACGCGAAAACCTCGGCAACAAGAAAACGCCCCAGTCTGTGCCCCCGGCGACACCGCACCTCCCCGGGAGCCAGCGGCGGGTGCTGGCATTCCCGAGCTCCGAGCTCACAGTGAGCAAGCTGTGCAGCGAGCGCCTCGCGGGAACAGTGGCGAGCATTGGAAGGCGCGGCCTTGCACGCCGACCTGCCCGTGCCGCACTGTGTGGGACCGAGGGGCACGGGGCTTTCTTCGGTGCTGTCCTTGTGGAATCAGTGGTGTTGAAAATCTGTACTTTTTTTTTTTTTTTTTCAGAACCAGGGATTGAACTCAGACCCTTGCCCTTGCCAGGGAAGTGCTTATTCTACTGAGCCATCTCCCAGTCTCAGTGGTGTTGACAAAGAGAAAAATCTTCATCAGAGGTTGAGGGCAGAAAGCGATGCCACAGGGGCGGAGCCTGGCCACGCCCACCGCACGTCCGTCCTCTGAGGCAGCTCGCCTGGGCTGGGCATCCTCAGAATGCGGGAGGAAGCCCAGTGGAGCGCGGTGGGCCTCTGTGCACCACCGCAGACCTGGGGAAGGAGCGCAGATCCCTGCGGTGCTTCCCGACCTGCTCGCAGGTCTCCGTGAGCACCGTTCCAAAAGCGATCTTGTTGCTTGTGCTTCTGTGAAGCTTTTCATCGAAACATTTTCCTTCTTCATGAAATGTACATTGATAAGATTTTTCTTGGCTATTATTTGATAACAATTTCTGACATTTTTTAAACATGTAGGTGTGTGTTGAAGATAAATTTTCTGTGGCTTAGATTTGGTACAGCCTGCAGAAGCTCTGACCCCCAGACTTGGTTCTGATCTAGCGGCGTGAGCTGGGGACCACGGGATTCACTTACAGGCCCAGTGACCTAAGAGGCTGAGGCAGAGAATATCTTGAACCCAAAAATTTGAAGCCAACAATAAAGTGGGGTTCTGTATCTCAAAAACAAACACTAAGCAACATAAAAAAGTTAGATTTGCTTTCTGTCACCAACAGCTTTCAAATCTGCAGAGCTTATTAATTAGCCTATTAATTCCAGGTGTGACACCGGCTGCCTAGATGTGAGAAGTTTGTCTCATTTGTCAGAACAAACCTTCATTTCTGGAGAGCTATGCCGGAGCCCTGCTGAGTTCTCATCGCCTCGCTCAGGCCTTTGCCGGGGTAGAGGCACAAGCAACAGCCGGGCACGGGGAGTGCGTGGGCGTGAGCAAGTGCGCATGTCCTTCTCCCCATGAGAATCTCAGTCTGTAGCAAGCTTCCTCAAAGCCAAGTAATAATTTAAACTTTGTAAACTCATGAATTAATAAAGTAAAACCACTTTAGAACATTTGATGGCATATTCTTCCCCCAGAGAGAGAAGTAAAACTCCACTATGCCAGTGACAGCTTCATTGCGATGAACCATTAGTAGCAACAGATTCGCTTTCACTTTCTGGGTGTCAGGAAAGGTAGGAAGTGACCCATAACTCAGAAGGTGAACCTCATTATTAGGGGCAGCTATTGCCTGGTTCACACAGTGTGTGCTCAATCATTCCATCTACCAAATCACTTAGGACGTTGGCTGGGCCGTGTCCATGGGAACCTGTGACACTCAACATCACAAACCAGAGCTTTGCTGACCAGACCTACAAGAGTGCTCTCAGACAGGGGAGGCCGCTGGCAGCTCCTTCTTTAAAACAGTGCAAGATAGATACACACAGAAGCACATTTTATATTAACACACATGTACGTACATATATGCTCACTCACATGCATAGACACACGTTTTTCTACTCCAGAGAGCCCTGGGACATTCATGATTCACTTTGTCCTGATGACGGTCGGTTGTAGCACAGACCTCACAGGAAATCCTGCACTTACACGTATGCTTTCATCTGAGCTGCCTCAGAACGAAGAGTCCAACATCATGCATTCGGGCCTGAGTGTAAAATTCTGAGTGGAGCAGGAGAGATGGCTCTGGCTGAGAGGAAGGGGGCAGGCGGTGGCCCGAGGTCTAGGAGGGCAGGGCTGCAGGCGGCATCTCTGATACAGAGCTCAGGAATGCACCCTCCAGCCTGCGTGTCACCACAGAGAAGCACCTCGACATTGTAAGCGGAAGGAGGCTGTGAAGGCATCCGGTCCGTGCTGTGAGACGCAGGTGAGCTGATGCGTCCCAGGGACTTCCCTTTCCTGAGGTTGCTCCGGTGACCATGGGGAGGACAGGGTGCAGAGCACTGGCCCCAGCGGAACACTCCCTCATTGCTCACAGAAGCACCACAGGGTCCTGGCTGTCCTAACTGAAGATAGAGCAGGAAGCTGGAGCTAGATCAGCGCTTGCCTTCCCTGCGCAGGAAAAACAGTGCTGCCTGTGCCAGAATCCGGAAATGCAGACTCTGAGCAGAGACTGACATGAGGGGTTTCATTTAGGGAACACTGGACTTGAGGTGCAAATAGTGTGCACAGTCCTACGGGACATAGGCTGCTAACAGCCGTCCAGGTCTGGGCACTGCCTGAGGTCCCCCATGCACACAGAAAGCCACGGGGGAAGGAGGGCGCCCAGCATGAAAGTGAAGAGAGCCCAGACAGGGCCCAAGAGGGAGAGTGCAGCTGTGACAGGCGTCCCTAGCTCAGTGGCAGCTGTGGTCCTTCAGTGCTGGTGGCCAGCGCCCACAGCAGAGAGCGGAGGGGCACGTGACAGGCACAGAGGTGGCCAGACTTTTACACTTGGGCACAAATGCAGAAATGGGCAGCAAGTATCCACCTATAGGATGTGCTTATTAGCTCAGAACCTACAAAAGTCAGTAAAGCAACTGGGATCAAAGCTGGGCTGAGAGTGGCAGCCCGGACAGTGAATGTTGCCACACCCAGAATGCGGTACTCTATAGAGGTGCACTTCAAGGTTCACAGATCCACACCCCTCTCTATCACTACTGCAATGGCATAGGAAAGACTCGGGAATGAAGCCAAACAGGAGCCAAAGAATGAGACTGTGGTTTGACAGTAAGTCTGAGCAGCCTATATAAAGCAGAGAAGCTGCACGACCTGTCCTTCCCAGCCTCTTGGCTAAAGACATCCAGGTCTCATGGGAGCAGCTGAGAGGACCCAACTGCCTAGGAAGGGTGACTCAGACAGCAGAGCAAGCCCCTCTAGAAGGCAGGCTTTTCTGGAAGCAAGGAGGGTTCTCAGCATAGATCCACAGGCTAAGGGGGCCAACAAAAGGTCCAGGCAGAGCTGTGCACCACCTGGCTATGGTGAGCACCACGGGCCACAGGATGGAGGATCCCACAGGGAGGTCCACTGCAGCCTGGCCACCCAGCAGGATGGAGAAAAGAAACAGAGAAAAAGAGGTGCTCAGGCCCACCCCCCAGAGAGGGGAGCAACTGAACACCTAGGCAGGGTCCTGCGGGAAGGGATGGGAAGCTCCTGGGAGAGCACTTGCTACCTGGCCAAGTGGACACTAAGGCATTTGAAGCTATCAGTGAGGATACAGGAACACCATGTCAGAGGGGTCGCTGCAAGAAAACAAGGCACTGATCTGCAGAGACAACAGAGCAGCTGATGAAAGTTGGAACCAAAACCCAGCAGGCCTTCAGCTCGGGGCTAGGGGCCCTGTGTAGATTCTCTAGAGTTAAAGAGTGCAGCTGGCAAGCCAGAGCAATGGGTCACAGCTGTCCAAAGGTGGGTGACAATGTCACCACCACTGACCACACTCAAAACATCAGAGAGTGGTGGGGCTTAGTGGCATTCAAGAGCTGGGACACTTTGGAGTGTCCACTGGGGACCCCTATCTTACAGTGCCAGAGCCTGTAAGAATGGAAGATGGATCCAGCAGCACCAAGGACAGCAGAGTCTGTACCTGCACATGTGCCTCTATGCACAGTGGCCATGGCCTCATCCACGGTCAGCTGCCCACGGCTTACAGCCACTGCAGAAGGCAGCTGCGGCCCCATCCCGTGCCCAGCTTCCTGGTCTCAATCAGAGGGGAAGGACTGGAGCCGGCCCACAGGAGAGGAGTGGGAGGGTCATCGGGTTCGGCCTCCTGGGACATTTTAGCAGAGCAGAACCACTACCAAATTGATTGAGGGCTTGCCTGTGGCATGATGTGTGTAATAACTTTCCTATAAACCTTTGATTCTCTGTGCTTCTTCCATTGAGTGTGTGTGTATATGTGTGTGCACACACACACATGCACTCGTGTACACATGCACATGCCACAGTTGAGAAGAAGCAAATTTAGCTTTAATTCCAACCTCAGTTCTCTTCTGCTCTCTTTTGCCACCCACCCCACCATGCCTAACATACATGAGCACACAGAAAGACATGCGATCACGGTTTCCCTCTCCTGGAAACTGCAAGTGCATTCCAGAAAGATGTCTGAGGCAGCCTGGATGCTCGATTTCCACAGAAGTTGAGTTCAGCAATGTTTGCCTGTGTTATCACAGATAGTTCTGTGTCTCCCTCTGCCCAGAGACCCTGGCTTACACATACTCCTCGTGCAGCATGGGTAAGCAATGCCCTAGTTTGGGTGATAAATTGAATGCTCACTGCACTGCAGGTCAAACCTGTGCCGAAACTGGAGCGCCAGCTGCATGTAGCCCCCTGAGCCTTCTGCGTTAGACTTCTGGTCTACCTGAACTTAGTCCAGATCTCAAGATATTTACACCTCAGTGTACCTAAGAATGGACGCATTATCATTAGATCACATTTCACAGAAATATGTGGCACTCAAAAAACAAAAAAAAAAAATGCTGCATTATAATTCAAAATGTTCCTTAGTGATACCTTGATGGGCTTTGTTTTGTTGTTGTGTTTATTTTACAGTAGAATAATAGAAAAATCACTCTGAGGCTAGCAGTGAATTTTTTGACATTGGAGACTCTTTGGGGCACTGTTGCTGTCTGCCTTGTCAGACTGGCCAAATGCACCCCAGAAAACATACCAGTTGGACTTCTCCTGGGGACGCTCCTGGGTACTTCTCACTGTCAGAATGCTTCCGGGGTAGTGACAACAGCTTGGTGGTTAGCAGAAGTCAAGTCTGCAAATAACTATGGCCCAAACACTGAGGGTTTCAGAAGACTGCAGAGATGTACAGCGCAGCCAGCTGGCCTGGAGCAAGGATACCGGAAACTGAGCCAACGCCTCAGGCTGTCGCCTTCCTCGCCTTCCTCGCCTGGGGGAGAGGGGCCCTCCCGTCCTCACCACAGCAGCAGCCTGTGGTGACGCTCAGCAGGAAGGGTTTCCTGGCCTGCCCTCCCTCCCTCTGGGAGTCAGAGGAGCTACCCCAAAGGACTAGAGGCCCGGGAAGGGGGAAGCTAGAGCCAGGAAGAGGCTGGGGCCCTGGGACTTCACAGCCAGGAGGAGGAGGCACACCAGGAAGGCCACTTGCCAGAGGGAGGAGGTGGCTTGGGAGGCCAACTCAGTCTGAAGTTCAGGAGTCGGGCAGGTGAGAGTTATGCAGTCAATGAAGGCCTGGTGGTCAGGGGACAGGGATGACTCGAGGACAGCACGGAGCCTGTCACCGGAAGTCACCGTGGTGAGCCAGGCAGGGCTCTAGCTGGAGGCAGGGGATCAAAGAGGGAACATGCAGTGGAGACGCACAGTGAACCACAGAGCCTCTGCCAGGAGCTGTGACCTGGAATGGAAAGGCGCAGCCACTGAAGACCAGCCTGTGCTCCCAGGATGTCAGCAGGGTCAGGGCCATGTGCAGGACTGCTGTGGAGCTAGGACAGACAGGGCTGAGGGAGAAGAGAAGAGGATGGTGGAGGCAGAGCCCCAAAGACCCCGTGCTCCAGGAGCCCAGGGTAGGTGAGGACAGTGGCTCCAAGACAGAGCCCCCTCTGCTGCCAACACCCCTGGGTGCTAAGTGAGTCCCAAATAAGTCCAGGAGGACAATGAGGGCTTGGACCCAGCCAGGCATCTGAAGCCTGAGCTTGGCAGGAAGAGGCCCTTCTTGCACTCACAGGAGGAGAGAGAGGTTGGGATGCTGCCATTACAGGCAGCAACAGAAAGCTGAAGGTTCCTACCTAGAGACTCTGCACCATCCTTTCATGATAGGAGAATGAAGCCATGGCCTAGCATGACCAGCTGTGAGGGCCAGGTGGTGGGCAGATACAGAAGCACTCTGAGAATGGCCGGGTGGACTGGGAAACGCTGCTGGGCAGTACGAGCCCCTAGACACGAACCCACACAAGGTGGCGACTGCACTGCTGGAGCTGTCAGGTGTCTGCAGCTGCTTTTTCTGCAGCCTCACAAATTTCTCAGACCTGGTGCAGACCAGGGAAATGCTCAAGCTCGCATGCTCCTGTCCTGACGCTGCAGGGCCCGGAGGTCAGTGAGGGCACCCTGAGCACCCTCAGGCCACGGGCATGACTGGGCAGAAAGCAGAAGGAAGCATGGTGGCTTCAGTCCCAGAGGACAAGGATCACAGAGGGGCACAGGCTGCAGGGGATGGGAGAGGGGACGATGTGGACTGCAGAGGGACTCAGGGGCACACAGTAGCTAACAGGATAGGAGAGAATCACAGTCGAAAAGTAAGGACACCCAGGATGAGGTGCATCAGGCCTGCAGAATGGCGAGGAGTACTTGAGCAGCACTGTCCTGGAGGCTGGCAGCTGGGACCGCATCCCTGCAGGTCACTTGGCCACGCGTCCCGAGTCAGATGCTCAGGCCCAAGTCCAAGCCCACCCTCGCTCAGAGCCCGGAGTGGCAGGCACCGAGGACCACAAGCAGACCCAGCTGGCCTGAGCAGCGCCGTGCCTGTGTACACCTCAGGCCAGCCCAGCTGCCTGCAGCAACCCCCCAGCTGCTGGTCAGTGGCAGGATGCGCTGCGCTGGGGCAGTGCCACAAGGAGCAGTACCCGTCTGGCCTGCAGAGGCTGTGAGGAACACCAGCCCCCTCACCTGCGGGAAGGACAACCTGGCCTCCAGAGAGCAGGGACTGAAGTCCCAGGAGCTTCCGCAGCACCCAAGGGAGCACTCACCTCACTCCCAGGACACAGCACTGAGCAAACCTAACTGAAATATAAAAGCACACCTTCGTATAAGATCTGCCCAACAGTGATTCTTGGGGTGTCAGGGATGCAAAAGAATCCGAGCAAAAAGCTAACATCATCCGGGGGACCCTTACTCAAGGAGAGGAATTTGAGGCCCTCAGCTCAATCTCCAGGGTGGCAAGGGGAGAGATAGGAGGAGACTGGAGGAGAGGAGGGCAGGGAGAGGAAAAGGAGGCTCATGCACACAGGGGCGACGTGGGAGCCATGCTGCGATCTGGCCAGAGGGTCTGCCGCTGGAGTGCAGGGCCTTGACCTCCCACACATCCCTGCCTGGTGGACTCCATCCACTCCTAAGGCTGCTGTGACTCACTTCAGCGGCCACGAAAGTAGCAGCTGCTCAAAGAGCAAGAGCAACTGGGAAAAACAGGAAGCAGGTGGTCTACTCTCGGGAGCAGTGTGAACGGTCTTCACAGAGCAGTGGAGCCTTCAGCGCTGCTGGCTTCGAGGTGCGCTGTCTGGTGGGGCCTGAGCTGGGGACACTGCTGCACATCGTCCCGTTTAGGTTTTACAGCCACAAATCAGATGATACGTGTGCCAAGATTGTAAAGACCCAATACTGAAACAGTGACATAACCAGCCGCCAAGCTGGTGTTCTTCAGAGCCCTCTACCCTGTCAGCCAGTAGGGACCCAATGGTCATCTCCACGATAGGACTGTGGTCCATCCACATTCTTTTCCTAGTCCTCCTTGGGCCTGCCGTGGTGATCTTCAAAAATTCTTGGGTGGGGCTGGGGAGATAGCTCAGTGAAATAACTGCTTGCCTGGTAAGCACAAGGTTCTGAGTTTGATCCCGAGTACCATACACACACATACACACACACACACACACACACACACACACACACACAGAACTTCCTAATGTCTTCCTGTGGTCTCAGAGAGGGATCTGCTGGGGATTATATTTGTGGCTGGGGAGATGGCTCAGTAGAATAAGTGCTTCCCTGGCAAGTGCAAGGGCCTGAGTTCAAATCCCCAGTTCCATGAAAAAAAAGAATTCTTGGGTGAAGTTCCAGCCTCAAAGTCATGTACAGTACCCTTTGTGGATAAGTAAAAAGAGTTTCAAAAGTAATGCTGAGCTTGCCTTCAACACTCCCTGGGGTACAGCCCAGTCCCCAGGTAAGATTTGGCTCCTCTGTCCAAGAATTTATCTGTGTGAGGAAACATGCGTTTGCGGGGTAGCCTGCATGACAAGGAAAGGCCTCTGTGGTGCTCTTCCGACGCCATCTGCAAGGCTTTAAGAACAAATTGCTCTGAAATCTCACAAGACACAAGACTCAGGGCAGTGACACCTTGACAACTCACTAACATATTACACCAAAGTAAAGAGAGGCTGTCTCCCCAGACTGGCTCAGAGGAAGTAACTTCCGGACATGTGGCTGAGGTAGGACAAGAACGGGGCAGGCTTGCTGCGGGCGAAGCCCAGCCCCCAGGCAAGCTGGGATTGCTCTGGCCCAGATCTCAGGGCACAGAAAGGTGCTTGCTGTGTGGTGACCTGCACGGTGAGGGGCTGAGCCAGCTCCTCCCTTCTCCAAACAGAAGAAAAGGCTGCGCTACCCAGCTGCTGCTGCACATGGGTGCTGCGGAGACCTCCAGAGGTTCTGGACACAGGCATTAGTACAAGGCCGGATTCCCGTGCCAGCAGGGAGCGCAAGAGCGGGCAAGCTGAGCTGCAGGTGGAAATTCTCACAAGCAAGAGACATATTTGGGTGGAGGGCTTCAGGAAGATTTAGGGCTTCGGTGGTCACTTCTTTTTAACTTTTTAAATTAAATCATCATTAGACATAGTTTACTCAACTGATTTTAAATTTATTTTGAATTGAAGGCTTTTTCTTTTCACTAATCCACAGAGGTCCAGAAATATCTAAAGACCAGTTGTGTGAAAGTATGAAGCAGAGCTGAACAGTATATTCCTAGTCCCTAACGATTACAAGTTATCAAAGTCCGTGGCTGCTTTGCTCGTAATTCCAAGTACTAGAGGCAAATGTCAGACTCAGTGTCACGGGTCAGGTGGATGAAATGTTTGCATGGCTGACAGATTAACTTGTCACTTTTGACAAGATGCAGTCCACATCCAAGCTGCAACGCAAATTTATTTGTTTAGGATTGAAAAACTTGGTAAATATTTTTTTTAATGGCAATACTTTCTTTCCTTGAATTTTAAAATTATGTAGTTACAGTAACTCTTACTTTGCTCTTAATTAATTGATATCTTCTACAATAATATTATTTTAAAACATATGGATTATAATAAGTTATTAATTTGTCTAGAAGAATCTCTCAGA
This sequence comes from Ctenomys sociabilis, assembly GCA_004027165.1. NCBI lineage: Eukaryota > Metazoa > Chordata > Mammalia > Rodentia > Ctenomyidae > Ctenomys > Ctenomys sociabilis. The sequence goes on along the minus strand of PVKA01001598.1, from coordinate 115,962 downwards.
AAAGGTTTATCTCAATAGATCTAGTTTTAAAAATGATATATACATAACACTGAAAATATTTTCATAAGCACTACAGCTTCAAGAACAAATACTAGAGGCTCTTGCATCTTATAGTTTAATAATGTTGATATATATTTGACATTATAAAACCTGAGCCATGTGTGGCTAGTAGACACAGGCTTAATTTCTAAAGTGTATTCTGTTCCAATAAGTCTATACATAGGAAATTCTATTGTCCAAACCTGACAGAAGGAAAAATAGAAATCAACACAATTGACTCTGTCTCCTGGCTAACAGAACTGAGTGACCTTCTCAAATCCTAATGTGAGCTGGAATAGAAAGCCTCAGCTCTTTCTTTGGCTCTCACAGAACAGCTTATTTTCTGCCCATCTTTATCCATTCTTTCTCCATCTATTGAGCACCAAGTCTCTATCAGTCACAATGTTTCCAGTGCCTAAGAAATTTGAGATAAAAGCCCTGCCCTCCAGGAGCTCCAAGGAAATGATTTAATATAAATGAAAAAGCTCTATGAGCTGGGCACAAGATTTTAAATAGGGTCACATGATAGAGAACACAATCAAGCTGGACTAGGTCTCTGAGAAGCAGATAGATATCCAGGCTGTTGGAAAGCAAGTGAAGGGATGGGAAAGATGTCTCACACAGCGTCTGCAGACAGGGCCAGGAGAGCCCCTGCTGGGCCCATTCCGCACCCTGGGAGCGGCTTTGCATCCATCATTCAACAGAGTTGCAGGACTGGAGCTGCACAAATGAGTTAAGAAGAGAACAGGCGAGGGCTCAGATTATAAAGTGCTGCTGCAGCATGCTGATAGGTTGGGGGTTTGTTCCTACAGTGAAGTGCTGTGAAGAATGTAGGGTGGCTGTTTTTAAATTTAGCTGCTAACAAAGGAGGAAGATGAAGTCAGGTGTTATTAAAGGTTGTGCTGCTGGTAACACAGGCAGGAAGGGAAGTTGGAAACAGGACCACATCCTTGTTGTAGTGCCTGCCCATCTGCTGGCCCATGGAGCCAGAAGGGCACACTCGGCAGAGACTCTGGTCTTGAACAACTGGGTTTGGAGAGGCCTGAGGCACAACATGGCACAGGTCCAGGGGACATCTGGGCTGGGAATGCAGGTCTGGTGTCATCTGCATACTGGCTCTGCCTGACGCTGTTCCATAGACAAGGTCTCCAGCAGCAAGTCTGAGCAGACACCAGGAATTCCATAGCCCAGGAGGAGTGAGAAGGCCAGGAGGAGCTCCTGAGAGCCGCAGGGGCCAGCAACATGGGCCAAGTAGCAGGGTGCTCCGTGGACGAAGGCCTACAGCTGGGGAGGAGGCTGTGAAGACACCAGGCTCAGCACAGAGGACCTCAGTGATCTGGAAAGAGAAACATTAGTGCATCAAAGGATAAAATTATAAGAACTCAGTTTAAAGGTCTTGAATGCCTCTTTTCCCTCTAGAAAATAGCTTTAGTCCATAACACATGTTGCAGGCAGCCCTTCAACTCATATATAAAATGAATGTTTCAAAAATAGTACAGACGGATAAGAGCTTAAGGTAAGCGGAACCAAAATCAGAGTGGTTACGTCCCTCCAAAGATATTTTTCTTGCATGGTGGGGCAGGGAGACAACAGATAAACAGTTGCTTGGGTAACACCAGTTACTGCAGGTTACCTTTTTTCCGGAAGACCAAGGCAGGGGGTTTTATCACTGTGCCAGTTAAAGCAGGCCTGGGAAATCGCCCTGTTGTTGCAACCTGGCTGTGTGCTGCTCTGAAGGTCAGGTAAACAGCTTGGTGAACTTTGGCACCAGCAAGTGCACCCTGACTCTCAGCCTGGCCCGCGGGGCCCCGAACAGGAGCTCGGTCCAACGGGCCTCCCACAAGGTCTGCCCAACAAGTCAAACGAGGGTGGCCTGCCCTGAGCTCCAGGGCACTAAAGGGGGGAAGCAGGGAGGCAGGTGTTGTCTCTGGGGAAGACTGCTCTACAGCAAAGTAAAACATAAAATATAAACGGAGGCACTGGCAGTCTGTAGAGGTTTAGGGAGATTACGAGTGTGTTTTTGCTGTTTTGTTTGGTAGTCATCAGCATGTTGATTATGCTGCAGAGGACATTTGGAGAGACATGGGTACAGAAAGAGAAAATCATCAGTGACACCAGCGCTCAGAGACACAAAGGAGAAGGAAATCGCCAGAACAAAGGACACTGGATTTCTGACAGTGGGGAGAAGAATTTCTCTACAGCAGACTGGGAGCCGCACCATGGTGCCGGTAGAACCACGCCAGAGGAAAGGGCGTGCAAGGACGAGGCCCGAGGACTGACCCCCTGTAGGTCCCCTCTGAGACCTGGCGCGGGGACAGCTGTCTGCGAGTGCCCGCCTTCCCACGGGAGGCGCAGGGCTGAGGGGCAGAAAAGCCCAAGGTATGGTTGTGCTTGCCTGCTTGCTTATCCACAATAGCTTAGAGGAAAACACTTTCACAAAGAAAAATGCTTGTCAAAATAAAAACCTTTAAACTATCTGGAATACTTTTACCCCTGAAGTCTCGCTAATTTCATTTGAACCCTTGTCCCCTGCCAACAACCGCACAGCGCTCTGAGGATATTCTACACAATCAGCAGTACACTTCCTATTAGGCTAATTGAGATGCAGCTACAGCAAACCTACGGCAATCCCTGTCTTAATTTATCTACTTCATATTTACATTTACCAGAAATTGCATTTTTCAAAAACAGTACAATTTCTTTAAAAATCACAGTTATGAGATGCAGGTGCATAAACAGACACAAGGCAAAAATCCTGTAAATTCAGTTTTTACATTGAACAGCGTGCTCAGATCCCTAACAAAGAGCCATCTTAAGACTGACACTTGCAATTTTTTTCTCTTAGCCTTTCATTTTGCTTAATCCAAATTTAATTGCATTCTGATTGTCCAGAAAGGAGTAGTAGAAGAAAGTAAGCAACACAGTGACTGAGACACAGGAGTGACTTAGCTTGGGTTAGAGTCTGATGACACGTAAGACGTAAGAGGCCATTGAAATGAGCTACAGGAGTGAAATTTTTAAGGAAGAAACACACCTGCATTTCAAACACGGATGTTGGTGAAACCCTACAGAGTCACACTCCTAAGCCAACAAAATGATCTAAAACTGAACAAAATCTTCTGGTTCTTTAAATTCTCAATAACAAAGAGAATCTAAAGCAATGAACTGTAAATCAACATTGCTTATAGAGGCTGAGCTGGACGTGTCTCCAGACAGCACACTTGCCCAGTCAGTATGTTTATTTTATAAGTCTGTTTGCTCTCTGTAAAAGCTACTGAGAACTGGCTGGTCAGCACGCCAGCAGCACAAAATCGGGTGCCCACACCAGTTGGACCCTTGTGATCAGGGTGCAGTCCCTACGCGGCACGTCTATACCTGGAGCTTTTGTCTCCCTTTTTTTTTTTTAAATGCTTGATTTAAATCTTAAGTTTTTTCTTATCTTTTTCACAAATTTATTTTAAAGATAGTATAATAATAATCGACAAGACATTAGAAATGGTACACATTTTGAAGATGCCAAGATGAGAGGCATTCAGCCATGGTTCTTGTATCACACATTGCTGTCCTTGATGGAGTTGCTTAGACTACAGATATGAGCATACAGAGTTAGCCAAAGTGAAAATTCTAAATATTAGCTGTTTCTTTCAAAACACTGATGGAAATTCTTAGCACAATCTATCTCAGCCTTGCTGTATATATGTTCACATGATTTGTTTTTTCACATTCTGTATGGATTTAAAGTTTAGCATATCGACGACTGATGGAAAATACCTATTCCATGTTATGTCTAAGGCATTTGATGTTCAGACAGATACAGATGTTAGGCTCAACAACCTGTTTTAGGGTAATGATATCATTAAGCTTCTCTTCTGAAGGGTTAACAACTTAAGTTTGCAGAGCACTTCAAACTAAATGTGGACCTTGGCCATTTCTAGTTCACAGTAGTCAGGAGTTAGTCATTGGAAAATGTTCCCAACATGCAACCCAGGGCTTCTTTCTAGTGTCTGCAACAACTGTACTAAGCGAAAGCCCACACATTTAATCTTCTAATTATAGGGCAGTGCCTGATAATAGAAAATTAATGTGTAAGTATAAAACAGGCAATCTGTTGATAAACTTCACTCATTAAAGGTTAATGCAAAATTTAAGCAAAATATTTAATTACACCCAATATTCCCTCTTAATTCCCTGGCTTTAGTCTTTACAAGTGTAATATTCTTCATTAATGTGAAAAATCATTTCAAAACTTTCAAACCAAAAATAGAAAGGGCATGGGGAATGTACTTATAGTTTTTCTCTTCTCAACCTTTAAACTTAAACTGGTTGAAGAGTGGTGCTTCTGTAAGGTTATAAAGCACCAATCATGGAATATTTAGCAAATGCGCCATCCTTTCTGTTCTTAAAGCTGTTGTAAAGCTATGCCATTTAAGCCTTCTTGGCACCTTAGCAAGTGTGTAGAAGATAGCTGGCCAACTTGATTGGTGTGTCAGAACTAACCAGCTCACAGAAAGATGGTTAACATTAAAGTTTTTATTAAAGTTAAATTTAAAGTTCAGGCTACACTTTACTGTCTGCTCTAACTGAGCCAAGCAGACAATGTTTATTTGTTCTTTGTTTTTAAATGAGGACTCGATCTCAGGACCTTCCACTTGCCAGGCACTGAGCTATACCCCTTGTGCCACTGAGCTATATCCCTGGCCCTTTTCTTATTCTTATTATGGTAAAAACACTAATATAAAACTTACAACTTGACCGTTTAAAGTGGGCACTTTGGCACCATTAAGCATATTCGTATTGTTCCAGGATGCTTGCATCTTATACAACTGCAGCTCTGTGACTACTGAGCATCTCCCCCTTTCCCACTCTCCAGGGCCCTGGAAACCACCATTCCATAGCTATTTCTGCAAAGTTTCACTACTTCATAGATCTCATATCTGTCCTTTTGTGATTGGAGTACTTCTCTTTCCATCCTGTCTTCAAAGTCTGTCCCAGCTGTATTGTGTGACAAAATTGCCTTCTCTGACAAAGCCTAGTAACATCCTAGTCCATTTGCATCCACTTCTCGGTGGATAATACTTGCATCACTTCTCCTTTTGGCTATTCTGAATAAACAACATGGAGTGTGCTATAGTTAGAAGTTTAAGAAAATAATACAATACAGGACACATAATTTATAAGATTATTTTATAATAGTTATTTTTATAGAGTCATATACAAAAAGAATACAGAAATCTACCCACACACTAAAGACCAAAGAATCCAGCTGGCAGCTTGGATCCCATGGTAATGTCCTTGTGGTCCAGCTGAAGACCTAGAGCCAATAATGATGCCTCCCATGAGTCCAACTGGAGGCCTAGAGCCAATAACGATGCCTCCCATGAGTCCAACTGGAGGCCTAGAGCCTATAACGATGCCTCCCACGAGTCCAACTGGAGGCCTAGAGCCAATAACGATGCCTCCCACGAGTCCAACTGGAGGCCTACAGCCTACAATGATGCCTCCCACGAGTCCAACTGGAGGCCTACAGCCTACAACGATGCCTCCCAGGAGTCCAACTGAAGGGCTAGTGTTCAGGACAATGTCTCATGCAAGCCCACTTCATGGATCTCCACTGGGAAGGCCCAAAGGTCAGTGATGGGAGGTAGAAAGTCTACACGAGTGAGATGAAAGGTTTGTGCCAGCAGGCTGAGGGCCCTGCCCTGGAGCCAGGAAGCAGTAAGCAAAGTAGAACCAGAGCTCCCCTGAGAGATAGCATGGCCATCCTCAGTGACGGTGAGGTCCTGAGCTCCTCCAGTGATAAGAACAGCTGAGGCCACACCAGGAATGCCAGCATGACAAGTTTTTCTCCAGGAGACTGAACCATGCTCGTCTTCCCTTCTGCATCCAGGAAGCAATGCTCAAAGTAAGGACAGAGCTTCCTTAAGGTGACTCGTAGCCATTCTCAGGCACAGCAAAATACCTGGCTCCTCCAGCAAAGAAAGCACCACGCCCACATCAGGAAAGCCAGGGTGACAAGCTCCTCCAAGAGAGCCAACAGCTCCTAACAGCTCCTCTCCTTCTCCACTCTGGCCTCTTATGCTGCCAGCAACAATCCTAGCCGGGCCGCCCACAGCCAGCACCACACTGGTTCAGTCCAGCTGGGTGTTACACACTGACCACCAGTTGTCGACTCACCAGAGTACAAATATCTCTTCTAGGTCTTGCCAGTCTTCAGCCTTTTATGACCAAATAATCATAAACTGCCTGAAATCTTTTTAAGGAATATGTTACGTTTACCTTTTCAATCAGGCAGGTCTTATGCAGAGAAGTCATCACGAATAACTGCACGTGCAAAGCCTTCTCACTACTAACTGATCCATAGCCTCAAAACATTCCATCATGCACATTTGTGGGGTTCTAGGGATTTAGCTTTTCTTGTGCTATGTCTTTCAGGCCATTTCCTAGTTGTTTGACTTGATTTAGCAATCGAAGCCATTAGTGGAGCTCTGTTCATTACTAGAAGACAGAACATAAGGCCACTCTGAGAGGGGTTCGGGTAAAGTTCACTTAAGAAGCTGATTATTAACAGCAGATCAAGAGCTGGGCTCACCAGCCCCAGCGTGGAGGGAGGAAGACAGGCGGGCACAGAGGGGCAGGAGTCACTCGGGAAGTTCTGTTGTGGCCCGCCTTATGTGTGCACATTTTCTCATTACACTCTAAAAATTTCATTTACATTTTTTAAAATTTATTTATCAAAGGGAAGTCAAAATTTAAGTTTAGAAAGAAGTTTTCTTTTTTAGGAAATAAATTCCATCTCAAAAGATTTTAGTTTTAAATCATGCTTGTAGAATAAGAAAGAAATCAATAATGATAAATATGTAAAGTACAGTTTGGGTAGTTAACTTCTCAAAGTTCTTATTCATATGTTTGGTTCAAAACATGCTAACCATATATTATAAACAATTTTAGGCATTTCTAAAATTGATTCAGTGAAACAAAATTCCAAAAGATCTTAAAGTATTTGTCCAATAATACAAAGATTTTTTTCCTCACTTCTTTTCAAGAATTCTCTTACTATCCTAACAAAATGAAAATGTAACTATTCATTTTTAGGTACACAAAAAATCAGAAAGTGATCCAAAATAGTTTATTGATCAGCAAGTACCTGAAAACACAGACTTTAAAAATCATTCATGGTCACAGGCTGAACCAGAAAGGAAACTTCAGGTTCAGCCATCATGAAGCCCTCCTTCCAGGGGAGTCAGGACTGCTGTCATCTCAGGTACCAGCAAGATGTCATTCTTAACACGGTGACGCAGAGGCACATCTTCCTCGGGGTTCTGTGTGATCTAGCCAGCAGCAGACACCCGGTGCTCCAATCTCAGAGCACCTAATAGGAAGTTTCCCCATGCTCACTGTTCCAGGAAGACCCCATCACCTCAGGCCGGACGCTGGCCTTCTGGAGCCAGGAGGAATGTGCCCCGGAAGTAGCCTAGAAGCTGACATCACTTCTGCTCTGGAGCTGCTGTGGAACAAGCACTAGGATGCCGTCTATCTGCCTGTAGAAGGTCAGCCAGCCCTTCTGACAAACCTCTCGGAATGGTATGAGGGCTCAATCTTTTCCGATATTTCAGTGTGGAAAACATCGGAGGAAATTCACAGCCTTTTTCAGGGTACCAGTACTCCCTCTTGGCAGGTCTAATTAATTAATTAATAAGGGAAGTGTTTCCATGATTTACTGGGAAGTGAATTAATGTAAATATAAATAAATCATGCTAAAATGAACGAAGAATGTGAGAATTCTTGCCTTGACAATCTGGGCATATTTCCAAATATTTATCTTGGCAATAAGAAAAATATCTAATGTAGTTCATATAAAATATTTCAAATTATGGATGATTTTCCCTGCCCCCAAGTCTAATGCATTTTGAAAGAAAAACCTAGAATTTTGCTTTAAACCTTTCTGTGAGGGAAGATGCCCAAATACCTGATATCACGAGTCCATGTCCCAGTGGTTCTCACTATTTGCAAACTTTGCAAAAGAATTAATTGGATATTTACTTAAAATTGATGAAGAAGTTTTAGCCCCAGAGGACCTAATCCAGTAAGAATCTGATATTTAGGTATGCAGACAATCTGAAGGTGAAAATTCTGAGAAACAGAACTGACTTAAAATTTGTAGAAAAGGAAGATACAGGTGTAAATTTCACAACAGGAACAACAGAAGGTTAAGCCAAGAGTTTAGAAGGCTCTTCTAAGCCTGTGGCCCTGCATGATGGCAAATGTCATAAGGCCTTGATGTCCGCCCTACAGGAGGGCTTGGAAATGCCGCCACAGTTGAGTCTGGAGCAAGACAACCTGGATGCTTCTGACCCCTTAGCCTGAAAAGAGCCCACCCCAGTGTTTCAGGGACCAGGCAGTAGCTCAGGCAAGACCATGAAGGATGTCTTTCCTTTAAGAATTCCCAGAGAAGGGAATTCTATATAAAAGTGAACATTTCTTTAACACTTTTAGAAGAGATTAAGAACCAGCAAGACGTCAAGAGCCAAAACTCAAGTGAGGTCATCTCCTTTCCTTTCCCACTGGAACCCTGCTCTCCAGCTCCTGCTCATCAGTGAGACCGTGAAGAAATGCAAGGAGAAGGCAAAGAATAAAGACCGGAAGGTAGGGGTCTTTCTCCAGCCCTACTTCATCCTGGCTGGGAGTCCCACATGTGGAATGGGGGAAAAGCAGGAAGCACCAGTAAGAGCCAGAATCCATGTTCCCTGAGGACCGCCGCCAGCAGCCTCCACAGGTCACAGTAGCACCACTCAGGACAGCTAGGGCCAAGGCGAGAGCACTTGGCTACTGGACAGGCAGCGGGGACAGCGGGGGACATCAGGGCCTTCCCGCTCTTCCGTTTGTTCCTAACCAACCTGAGTGCACTGGGAAGGACTGTACCAGGGCCTATGCGGCGTCTTCTTCCCGGAGCTGCTGCCTTTCCCAGCTGGATCCTCTTCTCCTCAGCAAGCGTCCACGTGGCAGATGCGGAAGAGCCTCTTTGCAATCTCCAGGAACCATAGCAATAGGGACTTTAGGCGTGAAAAGACAGGCCCCCTTCAACTTTTCTGTCCGCTCCACCGGGTCCTGCACCTGGCCCCGCCCCTTGGGGTTGCGCAGTGCATTCCCCGCCCCTGGAAGGTCAGCACCACCCCACTCGGGCAGCCTGGGATCCGAGTTCCTACGGCTGCCCCCTTTGTCCGGCGTAGGGTAACTCGTCCAGACACCCTGAAGACCTTCCCGAAGGTTGCTTCTCCCCAGAAACAGAAAACAGCCTAAGACATGCCATCTGCTGCAGGTAAAGCCGCCCAGCTTTCCCCAGCTACTCCTCTCCCTTGATGACAAGGAGGTTCTCCGGCTATGTGGCGCTTGCTTCTTCTGGTCCACCCTGTTACACTTTGTCGCCAGAAAAATCAAAAGGCAGCAGGACCCCACACTGTCCCCTGATGAGTCGTGCTGCAGATGGGGGTTGGGGGTCTGCAGGCCACAGCCCTCCTGGGCTTCTGCCCTCCTCCGGCTCCTCCTGGCATACCAGGTGAGGGCAGAGCTGGGGGAGGGGAAGCCTCCCAGCCAGGCACCCCCAGAGCAGCTGCCTCAGCCTCTGAAACAGGGCTCAGTGCTGGCTACACACACACACACACACACACACACACACATGCTCACACATGCACACGCACACACTATTTGTGACTTATAACCGCACATCCTACAGTGTGAATGTTTCTGCAATAGATTGTTTTACCTTTGAAACAAGGGGGAGAGAGTAAAAGCTTATTTTAATCACTTAATCTATCTATCTATCTGTCTGTCTGTCTGTCTGTCTATCTGCCTGCCTGCCTATCTATCTATCTCTCTAGCCATCTATCTATTTATTAACTTATTCAGTACACATTCTCACTATGCAGCTCAGACTTGTAGTGACCCTCCTGTCTCAGCCTCCCCAGCGCCGGGATTACAGGTATATACCACCACACCTGGTTTTGGTGGCTGGTACAGTACTCAGTACCTGGATGGAGCCCAGGTCCTTGTGCTTGCCAGGCAGGTGCTTAGACTGCTGAGCTATCTCTCTAGCCCCAAGTGCTTATTTTTAAAGTTTATTTTACCGTTCTAAATGCATTGTACTCCATTTCCAGCTGGACTATATACCTCCAAAAGGCTAAACATGCATGCACACTGATTACAGAAATTATGAAACATTGGGATATTTGTGATCAAAATTATGCTAACTGATGATAGCAGGAAACAAAGGGGCCAATTCCACCCATTATCTTCTCTCCACGCTCAAATCAACTGAGCAGAAATCAGACTGAACATCACCCTCCAAACACCCCGCAGGCATCTTGGTGTGATTCCGTCTGTCTTCGCTGTATGTGTGTAGGAAGTCGGAGCTGCCACACTCCTTGCTAACTACCAGTCCTGCAAGCTTTTGTTTTAGGAATCCGTACTTCATCTTCCATCCTCTGCATCCCTCGCAATTCTTCACAGATTTGCTTGACAGTGATGTGTCAGTAAGCACACTCCTGCTAATGGTGCCCAACTTTGCCCGTGCTCTGGACTTCGGTGAAAGTTTGAAATCACACTTCCTGGTCCCTGTGCAGCTTGCTCTTCCCTGAATATTTGCTTTTGAGATCCAGCCTTGTTGGTGCAACCACTCTCATCACCTCAGAGCGTCCGTCATGCATTTAGTCCATGGGGTATGATCCCTCCCATCGTATGAACGATGCTTCTATGGACATCCCTGTACAGATCTTCTCCTGCACCCAGGAAAGGGACCTTCACCCCCACATCTTCGAGCCCTTACACCCTCTCTGCCCTTGATCCCCTGGGCTAGTGAGCTAATCCAGGCTCCTAAGCAAGCACCATTGGAACAGTGCTAGCCTCCATGTTTGTACTGGGAGCCTACAAGTCCCCTGGAAGGACCTCTGCACCCCCAGCACCTCGCCATCTCTGACTGTCTCACTAGCATTTTAAAGTGAGCATGACTAAAGCACAGCCCTGAGTTTCCCCTCTACCGCATGTCACCTGTGTTCTGATTTCAGTTCATGCTAAGACCAGCTTCATAATTACACTGGCCCCAGAATTTGCCATCTGCCACCACTCTCTCTCTTTTCTCCTTTCTCTGTCATACAATCACATCCTTTACCATTAACTTGAACTGTGCAGAACTCTCCAGATCTAACCTTTCACCCCCTGGCCCTTCTCTGTCTCTGGCCCTAGGCCCTGTCTTCCCTCCTCTGAGTCACACTAGCTCCTTGGCTCTGGCTTCCGCATTTCCATTTTATGGCCCTTCATTCTACTGAACAATGCATTTTCACTGTTGAAGTATAATTTAGATCCTATCATTCCTGTGAAATGCTCCTCATTTCTGTCAAAACAAAAGCCAACACCCTTGCAATAACTTAGAAGGCCCCCAAACTCTGGCCGTGGCCCCTCTGTAACCTTATCCTGGCAGGCCGGCCTCCTGTACTCCGCTGCAGTCTCCAGGCAAAGTGACTTTCCTCAGGGGCACCAGAGATGTCCCAGCCTCAGGCCTGCGGAGCACTGAGTGGTATGAGCTGTACCTCACTCAGAATTCATCTGTGAAGCTCTAATCGCAGGGAATTTTTGTCTGACAATAGGGCCTAGAAGACCAAGAGAAAACTAAGGTTCAATGACTCATAAGGCAGGGGGAGCAGAGTCAAATAAGGAGAGCAGTTGTCACCTAGGAAACACCAGAGCTCCCTGCTCCTATCATCAGGCCCAAAAGCCAACTTTCCCTCCTCCCGCCCCTCCCAGCCTCTGCTTACCAAATTCTACCCTCAACTTCCGCAAGACCAGCTCTTAAAATTCCATGTGTGAGAGATATCCCACAGAGCCGGACTCCCTGTCCCCGGCTTATGTCACTTCATCTATGACCTACATGTCCATCCGTATTGTTACAAGAGATAGGATTTCACATCCTCTTATATCTGAATATTGTTCTTTTATAATACAAGCCACATTCTTCCCTCCACCCATCAGCTGATGTGCACATGGGCCGTTTCCACTTCCTGACTATTGCGACAACCGCTGGGACAGACGTAGGCATGTGGGCGTCTCTTGAGCAGACAGATCCCTACTTCCTTTGGCTCTGTACCAAGGAGTGGGATTGTCAGAGCATGGGGTGGTTCTGTTTTTTAATTTTTGAGGACTCTCACAATTGCTGCACTAATTTACATTCCCACCAGCAGTGTGCAGGGTCCCGTTTGCTCTGCATCCTCACAGCATTTGTCATCTGTTGGCTCTTTACTAATAGCCACTCTTAGCAGAGACGAAATCCCCTGAGATTTCATTAGCATTTCCCTAATAATTAAGGTTGATAAAAACTCATGAGTGTATGTTTGCTTTTGAATCCTAGGTTTTCGGACGCTGTCTGAAAACCCATGTCGCTGTAATGTCTGGAGGACGGTCTCCTACATCACCTTCAGTAGTTTCATATTTCCATGAATCTATTTTGAGCTGATTTATTACATAAAGGTAAAAGGTCTTGTTTTTCTCTTGTTTGCAGATATCTGATTTTCCCCATGCATTTTACTGAAAAGATGGCCTTTTTCATGTCATCTTTGCCAAGAGTCAGTGGGTGCAGACAGGTGGGCTTCCCTCTAGGCTGTCCATGGTGGGTGTCCCATTGGGGTGTGCGTCTATGTCTGGTCGCTACCAGGGTGTTTTAGTCACTGTGGTCCGGCAGTGTGTTTTAAAGTCAGGTAGCGCAGGACCTCCTACTTTGTTCTTTTGGCTCAAGTGGCTTGGGACACTTGGTATTTTTGCGGCTGGATATGTACAGTCTGCCAAGAAATGTATGTACATATCAGGAAAAGAAAATTAAATAGTATGCTTTTTCAAAGGACGGTGTTACCTTCAGGTGAGGGAACCTAGAGGATGTCATATATTGATTGCAAAAAAACCTATACTGGCAGAGCTTAGGGGAGAAATTCAGAACGCACGTGGACCAGTCCCAATGGCCACGCAGCAGTCACTGTACTGATACGTGTCTGGAAGCTGACGGCTGCCACCTCTTGTAATTCAGAGGACAAAGGTAACTTGTATTAATCTCATCATGTGTCTATAAATTGAGTATTAAAATATTTATGCAAGGTTTTCTTTCCTTGAAGAAATATATATGTATGTATATGATACAGGCTCTGAATTTTAGAATTTAACTATTTTGAAGATAGCAATATGCAATGTATTGGCCATTGTTAATTTCCTACTGTTTTGTTTTGAAATTCTGTATCACTGTTTTTATTTTTTTTTCTTGCTTAAAAATAACATAAAATAAAGTAAGAATAGAATTTATTTTGTAGCTCAGTGAAAAATGCCAATGGTATTTTGACAGAAATTGCACTGAATCCTTAGATTACTTTATTTATTTATTTATATTTACTTATTTATTTATTTTTGCAGAACTGGGAATTGAACTCAGATCTTTGTGCTTGCCAAGGAAGCGCTTATTCTACTGAGTGAGCCATCTCCCTGGGCCTTAGATTACTTTAAATAAGATGGATATTTACTAAAATTGATTCTACCAATTTATGAACAAAAGTTGTCTTTTTTGTTTCCAATATAATTTTTTATCATGTTTTAACACATTCATTGTTTTACCTTTCACCTCTTCAGTTAAATTCTTTCTTAAAATTTAGTGGTTTATGTTTTTTTATTTGCTGCTTTATTGGTTTGGGTTCAGTTTTAGGGTTTTTTGGTTGCTACTATAAATAGCATTTCTTCTTTTGACTTCCACTTCAGTACTGGTATAAAATTATGCTACTGGTTTTTATATTTATTTGCATCTCATGACTGAGTTTCATTTATTAGTTCCAATAGTCTTGATGAGCACTCTTGGAGTTTTATACGTAAGACTATGTAGCCTGCAAATAGTGGCAACTGACGTCTTCCCTCCTAACTTGGGTGCCCTTTTATGCCTTTCTCTTGCCTGATTTCCCTGGTTCAAACCTCCAGTGCTATGTTGAATGAACTCAGAAAGTTGGCGGCCTCGTCTAATTTCACACCTTGGAGAGCGAAGTCTCAGATGCCCCTGTTCGATCCAGCGCCAGCCGTCGGCTTGCCACACCTGGCCTCCCGATGCTGGGCTCACGCTCCTGTGCCCGGTTTGTTCTGGGCTTTTACCATGAAGATGCACCAGATACCTTCTCTGTGTCTGCCCTCCTTTGAAGCAGGGCAGTGTGCCTGTTGGTTTGAGGGTATATTGAATCTCCTTACATCTTTTGGGTGAGTACAACCTAATCATGATGAAAAATATGTCAATATGCTATTGGATTAGGTTTGCTGGTCTTTTGCTGAGGCTTTTATACCTATGTCCATAAAAATTAATTGGTTTTTATTTTTATTTTTCCTTTTTTGCTGCTATTGTGTTTTTGACTGGTTTTGGTACCCAGATCATGCTGGCCTTGAAAAATGAACTTAGAAAAAAAAATTAAAAAAAAGAAATGAACTTGGAATAACTCTCTACTCTCCAAATTTCTGGAAAATTTTACATAGACTTGATAGTAATTCTTCTTTACTCTTGGGTAGAACTGGGCTGTGAAGCTTTTTCAGCCTGTGCTTTTTCTTTAATGAGAGACTTTTTTCTTTTCTTTTTTTTTTTTTCTTTTTGTACCAGGGATCAAACTCAGGAGTTTGAGCTTACTAAGCAGGTGCTCTTCAGGAAAGAGAGATAAGGGGCTGGGGAGATGGCTTAGTGGAATAAGCGCCTCCCTGGCAAGAGCAAGGGCCTGAGTTCAATCCCTGGTTCCACCAAAGAAAAAAAATAAAGAGAGAGAGAGAGAGATCAGCCCTAGGGGCTGAGAGTGCGAGTCCAGCACCCCACAAAGACCAGTGACAGAAAGCAGTACCCAGCTGAGTCTGCCAACAGCACGCAGCATCAAGCGGTCCTGGCCAGCCGCGGCAGTGGCCGGAAGCCAGCTGTGTCAGTCCTTGGCTTCCAACACTATCTGGTGACATCTGGTGATGCCAGAGACTAGCTGCGCTGCACTTTGCCAACTCATGATTTCAGTCTCAGCTGAGCAAAGGGACCTCCAGCTGACGGGCAAGGCCAGGCACCAATGCCCTTTTTAAAAATTTTCCTTAGTCCCTGTTTGCAGTACATATTAATTACATTTATTGAGGAGAATTGGTGCATGGATATACACATCTCAGTTCTTTCCCTTCCCTTCAACCGCATTTTTTGTCAACATCAGATTCAGGTATTTATCTTATAAGTCTTTATAAAGTTAATTATCATGCATATAGATTGACAACCGGACCAGCAGGCCAAAGTCGCGCAAAACACAAAGGCAATTATCCTAAATCAAGGTGCACTTTTAGCTACATTGTACATACTGATCCAGTAGCTTTTTCCTGTCCCTTTTCCTGTCTTTCATTCTGCACTTCATTTATATATTTTCCCACATAAGAAAGGAACCACACCTTTCAGCTTGTATGTCAGAGTATTGACTTCTTTTTTGCTTGCTTGCTTTTTTCTGTTTGGGGGTTTGTTTGTTTGCATGTTTGTTTGTTCATTTGAGCAGCATCTCACTATCAGGAGGTAAACTCTTGAGGAACAAGGGTGAATGGCCAGAGCTGAGCAAATCACCAGTGCACTGTGCTGCCCGATACCTGAAATTCAAAGCCTGGATGGTGGGCTAGGACAGAAAGGGCAACCGAGAGCAGCCCTGAGTCAGCCAGCTCACTCGTGGAGAAGGGGCAGGTGTTAAAGGGCACTTTCACCCCTTAGGAAGGAGGCTGGGGAACAACAGCCCTGGAGGGACCAGGCTTCCAGCGACAACGGAAGGGGCTTGGAGAAAGGCAGGTCCAGGGCGTGCAGTGTTTTGCTAATGGCAAGCATGACTTCCTGAAGCCCAGAGAAAGCTCCTCAATGTGGAAATGAGCTACAGAGAAGGCAGAAGAATGCTTGGCTGTGCCGGCCTGGGATGGCCTGGAAGGGGCTGCACCAGGAGAGGAACGCGGGCAAGGTGAGGAGCCAGCAGCAGTGACCTGGGAGCCACAGGTAAGGGTGACAGAGGCAGGGCTCATCGGCCTAGGACCGCCCTGGAAACAGCTGCCCCCCCATGCCCGCTCTCACCCAGCCAGAGGCAAGAGCGGAGGTGAAGCCCGGGCCACACACCTGCGTGCTTTGCCTTGTTGGCTTCATTTGCTTACATATTTTTAAGATCAGCCCATCTCTGACTGTAAGAGGAAACTCCTCCCGCTGTTGTCATTCCGCCCTTGTCAGGTTTTGTAGTGAAGGTGACCCAATTTCTAAAGGAGCTGGGTGCATATCCTTTTTTATAGTCTAGAATGATTTGTGTGACACAGGCGTTGTTCATCCTGTGATTGACTGATAGAAGGGCTCCTTCGCACCCTATGGGCCTCGGGTTTCACCTGAGAGGAGATGTTTAAATAGTGATTCAATTATTCTACCAATGCAAAGGTCAGTGAGCATTTTCTGTAGAGGCTAGACAGCAAATATTTTAGAATTGTGATCCACTTCAAGCCTGTAACATATCTTTCTTTGGTAATTTTCTTTTCCTACCCTTTAACAATGTAAGGCTGGGGCAGGTGTGAAGGGGCATGAAAACTGCTTGAGCGCAGGAATTTGAGGCTAGCCCCGGACGACAGCAAGGCCACAGCGCCAAGTGAAATCAAAGCTGCCCTTACTGATCGGGCTGCGTAACAACGGGCCGGATGTAGTACACAAACCGCGGTGTGTCACTCTCAGCCTTAAGAAGTATAGGATGTTTGGGTTTTGTCTCCTCTTGTGTCATTTTAAGAAATGACATTTCCTGAGAAATTTGTTAATTTCTTTTAAGTTTTCAGTGCATTGAAGCAAAATGATTTCCAAAGTCCTCCTCAGTTTAAAGTCTGCAGGGTCTTATTTATGTGCCCCTTTTCACTTCTAATATTGTTTGTCTTTTGCACATGTTTTTCTAATTGAGCTTGTCAGAAGTTTATCAGCCAGTTTTATTAGTATTAGAAGTCTAATTTTATTTATTTATTTATTTTTTGGCAGAACCGGGGATTGAACTTAGGCCCTTGCACTTGCCAGGGAAGTACTTATTCCACTGAGCCATCTCCCCGGCTCCCCTAGAAGTCTAATTTGAGGGGAGTCTACTCCCTTCTATTATTTGTTTCTTTGTGTGTGGGGGTTTTATCGTTGTTCTTTTTATTTTGTTTTTCAGACAGGGCTCACTACGCAGTCCAGGCTGGCCTTAGCTCTCTAGGTAATGCAGGCTGGGCTCAGACCAGCAGTCCCCTGCCTCAGCCTCCCAAACTCTAGGATTATAGCAATGTACCACCAAGCCTGGCCTGTTTTTTATTTCAATAATGTCAACTTCATTTTCATTGTTTATTTCCTTCTATTTTCACGGATTTTATTTAATTCTTCCTTTTCCAACTTTTTAAGTTGAGTTCATAACTAGCTTTCAAACTCTTTTGACATGCTTTTAGCATGTCTTTTGTAAACAATTTGCATCTCAATTTTGTTTTGTTTGACTTATAATCCAAACAATAAATTTTATTTTTCTAAACTGGAATATTTATATTTGATTTCTTTCTACTTGAATTTTTAAACTTATCATATTTTCTTTTCTTTTGTTGTTAAATGTATTCTTCAAATGGTAGTGTTACAAATATGTTAAACATTGAGAAAAATGTTGGCATAGTGTGTACCTTACCAAGTGCTGGTACCCAGGATCTAAGTATATATGTATATTCAGAAGAAGTGGAAAATCCTTACAACTCCATAAAAAAAAACTACATTAATTTTGAAAGTCAAAGTTTGGAGAAAACATTCATAAAAAAGATAGATGAATAGGAAAATTATAAGTGAAAAATACTCTGATTGGACACTAAGAAAAGGCAACTGATACACCAACCTGCATAGACTAATAAAATCAAATGTTGTTAAGGATGGAAAACATAACATTTTTACACTTCTGGAGAGAAAGTGAAATTGAAGGGTAACACTGGAAAATATGCATTTTTCTGCCATCTTAAATGTACATTTTCCACTTAACCCAAAAGCCTTGTCCTTACATTACTGCCTAAGAGAAATTAAAATGTTCAGCCTGCGAAACATTCATATTTGAATGCACACAGTGGCTTTATTGATAATAGCTCCACACTGAAAATACTGGAAATGCCATCGAGACAGTCAAATGAAGCGCAGACACACGCAAACGACAGACGCCCAGCACACCGCGCGGAGTAAGAGAGGAGGGACACGCGCGTGCTGTGCACGCGACCGCACTGACGGGAAACCCTAGCAAAGCGGAAACCCTGCGGCAGAGGTCGAGCTCCGCGACCCAGAGGTGGTCGCTGGGCGGCATTTCCTTTCTCTGCTTTCTGGCCTCACTTTAGACTGTAGAATCGACTTGGAAGTTATTTATTATGTGGATCTTATTTTGGTGACTACCCTAGAAACCGGTGCACACAGTTCATCAGCAATGGTAATGCAATCAGTGCTTCCCTGCCAGCTGAACAGCGCAAGGACCCTGCAGCTCTGAGTGACCCCTCCCCGTTCACATGCAATCACGCTTCTCATTTGTCTTTTCGCACTTCAGAGGACTTTTTATATGTAATCAGTAATTGTTTGCATTTGTTATCATATTCGCTGTTTTCTTTGTTCCAATGTTTTCTTGCATCTCAAATCTTTCTCTCTGCTACCTGAAAGGCTAAGTTTTCAAGTTTCTGCCATTCATGCTCCAGGATGGCAGGCTCTGGCGGCCGGGCGGGTCCGAAAGGTCTCATTTCGTCGCAAGCGAAGCCGCGGCCCTGCGGTCCAGCGGCGGGAGACCGGCTGCGTGCAGCCGGCTCGCGCGGAGGCCGGGCCTTCTCCTCCCAGGCGCTGCGCCGCAGTCCCAGCTCGCTGCCTCCGAGCGCCCGGGCTCCGCGAGCCACCAAGCCCCTCGGCCTCGGCGCTCGGCTGCCCCCTGCGCCGCCGCCTGCCTTCCGCGCTTGGCCTCGGAACCCCTCACCTTCGGTTTGTGCGCACATTTTCAAAGCCTTGAAAACGTAAGTTTAATTCCGTAGTTCTGGCAGGTGTGTCAAGTTACTTAGCGCTGTTTTGTTTTTTTCCCACATCATTTCAAAGGCTTCGTAAATATTATTCTTAAGGAATTTATGTTCCTCAGAGCAAATCCACGACAGTCCACTTAGTCGTTCCCCACTACAGGGTGCCGATTTCTGTTTTCACCAACATAAATAATGGAACAGGAGAAACATTTCATAAGGCAGAAGCAACGGAGAGAAGGATGTAAACACGGTAGGGACTCAGTGCACACTGCTCAGTGCGTTTGCTTCAATTTTTCAAAGGAGCCAACACTTTTACTTGCCCCCTATTTTTTTCCTTCTATGGACTCTAATGTCTTAGATATTTTTAAACTTATCCGTACATATGAATTTGAACACAGAGCAAGCTAGCTGACATGAGCTTTCACTCGAGCTCCAGCTACTGCTCCCCCACCCCACGCCAGCAGATGAAGGATCCCCCAGGGCTTTACCCAGCTCCCTCAATGGTCCACATGCCCATCACCTTTTCTTTGCTTTCCTGATTGGCGTGAAATAAAGGCTTAGCACACCTGTGACGACTACAAAGGCTAGACCTGAGCCGGGCGTACATATTCTCAGACGTGCTATTGTTAGCTTGTGTCAGTTTCTATATCCCCGTTTTTGTCGCACCTTCTCTTTGCCTCTGCAGGCACCTAAACACAACCAACGCGGAGCAGCCTCTGTCTCCCCTCCTCTGTAGGCTGCTAAGGTGGCAAGTCGCCTCTGAATTGTATAGGTGCACAATTCTCATCAGAAGGCCCGGCCCCCTCTGGGAGCTGAGCAGGAGCTGAGCAGAAGCTGAGCACCCAGCAGCCGCAGCAGGCCGCCTCTGGAATGCTGCAGCTGGGAGGACAGGCCAGCGAGAGGGGCCTCACCTCGCCACCAGAGGGGTGGAGAGGACCTGGCTGGAGAGTGGACCCCAGGGGCGCGCAGCCTGCCCGGGGCTGGGCTGCCGCGCTCACTCTGCCGCTCACTTGGGTCATACCTTCCTGCTGCCCCGAGCCTTGTGCTGTGCACGGTGCCTCTCTAACTCGCAAGATCTGTCACATTCATAAGATGAATCTGTCCCTTGATCTGGGTAGGGGACGAATTAAAACTTCACAAGTCAGCGGTATTAAGAGAGAACTTGAGAGCGACTTACACCAGCTCAGTGCCCAGTTGCTTTTATTGAAAGCATCCAAGAAGCTGGCAACTTTCTGAACAAGTATTTCACAGCAGCCTTATTCCTAGTGGATCTACAAATGTGCCTGTGAGCTCAGGCCTGCATCCTCGGGAACTGAGGGCTGGGTGAAAGGGTGTGAAAGGGTAAGGGGACAGCTCCGTCCTCGTAAAAACATCACATTAGCTTACACCGTTCGCCCACGCCAAGCTAGTGCTTCTTTCAAATGCCTCAGTAAATTAATATATAAAGCAATCAATGCCTATGTAAATATTTTGTAGGGTTTTCCATCACAATAAAATTTTAAGTTTTTTAAAATCTGCTTTTATTAAAAACAAGGAAGTGTATGTAGTGAAAAAGAGAATTTTACCACAACTTACATTAAAAGCTTAAAACTCCTGATCATTATTTTTGGTAGCTCAAAAGACCTCCTCGGCTGGCGGGCAGGGCCCACTCCAGGTGTCGGGGTGGTGGGCCAGTCGTGGTGACAGAGGGACTTCAGCTAGAGATGCAGCAGAACCGGTGCCACTCTTCCTCAGCTGGCAGCTGGTGTGGCAGCCATCAGAGGACTTGAGGTGGGGAGAGTGGTCGCTGCGTCTCCAGCCACCCAGAGCGTCAGCTCGAGTGCCCAGAAGTGAGGGTCCCCTGGGCAAGCACGCCCCACAGCAGGGCAGGGGTGCCATCGGCTCAGCAACCTCCGCTCAGCGTTGGCATGGCACCTGCTGTGAGGAGCGTACGCCAGCCAGAGCCGTAACAGCAGGGGCAGGCGGAAAGGACAAGGCAGACGGCATCTTGAGATGCAGTCCAGAGGCTGAGAAGCGCTGTTCAGCCACTACCAGAGACATGGCCATAAATGCCACCAGGCTTTTTCTTAAAAAGAACAATCATTCAGTAATAATAAACAGCATGACTGGATATTAATTATGCACGGTCACTGTTCTGTGCACTTCGGTATGGATGAATCCCCGGCAGCCCCAGACACAGCTTGGGAGGGAGCTGAAGACTGCATCGTGCGTCTCCATTCCCAGCGCCAGCAGGACAGGTGGACGGCAGCACTGTGGGTCTTCTCCCCCTTCAGCGTAACCATGCAAACACCGACATCGATTTCTTCATTATCCATAAGGAGCCTTACACTGTTTGTGTCTATGAAAGTGGAATGAATCTTCTAATTTTCCTTTTGACACTATAGTATGGACGTCCCTCTGGGTCCATAAGTGTGGACCTAGCAAATGCTTTTCAAGTTCTGTGCTCCATTATATCAAAATCTATTGAATCAATCCATCAGGTTGTGTCCAAGAAGAATTTGAAAGTGAGATCACCTCTTCACTCAAATCTAAGATAAGAAAAACATTTAACAAAAGGGTAAATTTAACATTTACCCTGGATGTGTAACGCAAGGCTAGATCACACTTCTGTACTTCCATGTAAAATTTTTCAAATTCTATCTACTTAATGCTGAAGTACGGCAAATCATTTCTTCTAAAAAAGACAAAAGTACATTTATCATGTCGTTATTGAAATACAATTTAAATTTAAATCATTTTAGGGAAGTGTAACTAGCACACAATAAGTTATGGTAACCAAAGCTGATATTTTCACTGTACGCATCTGCTCAGAACATCATCGCAGTAATGAGAATGAGCACGCTCGCTCCCCAAAGCTCCCCATGTGCTTGCGTAGTCCCTTCACCTTGTCCAGCTGAGGGATGCTTGGTCATGTCTGCAAAAGCACTGCTGAGGTCATGATAAGTGATCAATATTAGCTTGTAATATCAATTTCTGATTATTTGTTCAGGTATGTAGGAATACATTTGATTTTAATATCAACCTTGTATCTTGTAATTTTGCTAAGATACTCATTAGTTCTACTATTCTGTTGTAGTTTTCATAAAATTTTCTATATGATGTTTATGTCATCTATAAATATAGACTTCTTTTTCTTGATTTCTTAACTGGATGGATATATATATATATATATATATATATATATATATATATATATCATATATAATTTTTTTGCTGTTCTTGACCTACAGAATCTTGTCACATGCTCTCTGAACATTTTCTGAGGTGATCGTGTGCTGTTCGCCCTAATCCTGTTCTGCATCTCCACACAAAATACCTGTGCTGCAGTTCTCTCCCCATGATGACTATGTGGATGCCAGTTGAGTGAGGCAGCTGTGAGGTTAGGAGGCCGTGAGGATGGGACCTAACCGAGAAGGCTGGGAGACCGCATGTTCCCTCCACCTCTGAGGACAGATCTGCACGGGGCGGGTGTGGTGAGGGAGCAGAATCCAGATCTTTCCAGAAACGCCCTGCCAGTCAGCAGAACTATGAGAAATACATCTGTGTTTAATTCATCTTCTATGTGGCTTTCTGCTGACAAATACAGTTTGTCAATACCCTGAACTGCAGTCATTGATCTCAAGTGTTAAGGTTGGCTCAAACCACTACTTCCCATAATAATCTTCTCTTAGTCATGGTGTATTATCATTTTCATGAATTGACTTCATTGGCTAAAATCTTGTCAAGAATATTCACATTTATGTTCATCAAGAATACTTGTTTAAACTTTTCTTCTCTTACAATATCTTTGATTTTGTTATCAGAAAAATACTATCCTTGGAAAATGAGTTAGAATCTCTTCTGGCCTCAACAATTTTCCAAAAGGGTGTGTACAGAAATTATATCATTGCTCCATTAAGTGTATGGTAGAGTTCATTAGTGAAAACATCTTAGAATTTTCCTTGTGGGAAATTTAGAATGCACATTTCTTTTTAGAATAAATTTCCAAGAGCTCAATTTATCTGCTTCTTCCTTGACAACCTGTGACAGTCTCTATCTTTCAAAAACTTGGGACATTTCATCCAAATGGTTGACTGTGTTCACATAAAGCAGAGTCTGCAGGTATAATTGTTCCATTTGGAATTTGGAATTTGGACATTTGGAATTGGAATTTCCAGAAGTGTCGTCCCTTCCCCCATGGTACGGGTGGTGGAACCAGCAGGGGATCCCTCTACCCGAGCACGCCCCTGCCGCTGCCCCCTCTGTGTTTCTGTCACTCCAAATCCTGTCCAGGTTTACAGCTTATCGATCTCAAAAGCCAGCTTCTGAGGCCACGATTCTCACAATTTACTCTCTTGTCCTTCTTTCTTCTGCTTCTTCTGTGCTTCATTATTGATTGATCGGAGGCCTTTCTTCTAACACAACATTCTGTGCCAGAAATCTCCCTTTATTACATTACCTGCTTCCCATAATTTTTATTTGACATTTTTTTTATTCAGTATTTCTGTCTCCTTTGGATCCACAGATTATGTAGAAAAATGTTATTTTTCAAACATGTGAGGACTTTGCAGATATCTTTTATTCATTTTATATAATTATATTGGAATCAGAAAGCACACTTGGTATGAGTTCAATTCTCTTACATTTGTGAGTTGTTTCACTGCTCAGAATATGGCAAATTCTTTGCAGAACTCTGTACTTGCTAGTACTATTGTGTCGCTGCTGCCAACCATGGCAGTCTGTCAGGGTCAGCTAGGTCGGGTCTGCTGGCGGTGCTGTGCTGTGCTGGTCATTTATGTCTTCACAGTTTCCCGTTTCTGTCAGTTACTGTGGCATTCAGTGGCCCTCTTCGTGAGTCCTGCTGATTTTGCTTACTTGTTCTGAGAGCCTCAGTTGGGTGGAAGAGTGTCCCGGTGGGTTACACCCTCTGGAGCAGGCTCTGTGGCGTGTGAGATAACCTGCCCCAGCCTTTGGAGGGGACCCACTCTGAAGTGGATTTCTAAGGATTCAGCCAGCCCTGGTGCTCCGGTTGGTCCTGCCACGGTGTCCCCGCCCATCCCTTCCTTTCAGCCTCTCTGTGTCGTTAGATGTAAACTAGGAGCTTGTGATCTGTTCGCAACTGAGTCTTGTGTAGCCATCGGACCTGTCACTCACGCTCTTCAGGTAGGCCCCTGGCTCGCAAAGGCGGCTGGGCCGATGGGGGCCCGACCCACAGGGTCACTGCTTGTTTTCTAGTTCGCGTGTCTGGTGTTTGTTCCCTTTTTCTTCTTTCTTTGTCTGATTTCGAGTTAATTAGGCTTTTATGATTGTATTTCTATCCTTTGTTGGCTTATTAGCTTTCACCTTTGTTTTATTTAGTGGTTGCACATGGTTTATAGTATGAATCTTTATTTTCCCCTTTTATTAGCATATATTGGTGACACATAATAAATACACATTGTTAGCTTTGCTTGGTCTGCATGGGCCATTGTCTCTTCAATGAATAATTTCCTGTAGCCAATAGTTACCATTTCCAGCGCTTCCTTGCTCCCTCTACAGGCCCAGCTCCCTGAGCAGTGTACCACTTCTCTTGTCAGAGGGCATCTTTCACAAGGGTCACATCGTCATGTTATTCTGCTGACAGCACTCTGTCACATTCCTGATGCTCAGTACAAGACACAAACCCCACGCTGGGGACCCTGGGGCTCCCCAGGATTTGCCTGGGACCCTCCTTGGCTTCGTTTTCTCTCTGCCCCCTCATCTGTTCCAGCCTCCCTGGCCCCCACTGGTCCTCACTCCCCCCAGCTTCTGCGCTCTCTCCACCCTTGACCTGGAGGGTTCTGTCCCCCATGTAGCCCTTGTCCTGCACAGCATTTCATGGAAATCTCTCCTCCAACATCACTATATTGCACAGGACACAACATACACATGCACATGCACACCACGCATGCACGCCCATGCATACACGTGAGCACACACCCACATACAAGCGCACACACAATTTCTCATGCCTTGTCTTACTCTATTTCTTACCAGGGCCATTATCACTGCTTGCTGATACGATCATGGTGCTTTTCTGAGGCACCTTTTGCATCTGTAGAAATGAACCCCAGGAAGACAAGGCCTTTGTGCTGCTGTGCGCCTGTGCACGTCCATTACCAAGAGCAGTGGTGGGAACTCAGAACCAGCTCAGAAAGCAAAGGGCCTTATAACAGCTGTCCACATTTACTCTGATAGCCATCATTATCTGCATTAAGCCGATGTAAAATAGAAGACCCAGGGCAGATTAGGTTCTGGAAATAATTCAAGAGTAATCACAACCTTGCCGTTCTACAACTACAGTTCCTTTCTGTTAATCTACAGGAGTTAGCTTTGAGTTTCAGAGCTATAATTAAGGCTCTCCCTGAGGGCAATAGAGGGTGAAGAACAAAGAATGGGAAAGGCTCTTTTCTTCTTAATTATCCCTTCTTCCCTCAAACCCAAGTCACTGAGTACAGCAGGCCTCATGAAAGACGGGGAGAGCGAGGAAGTGCCAACATGCCCGGCAGGAAGCAGGACTCCAGCCAGCAGGCCCTGAGGGTCCAAGCAAGCCCAGGGCCCGAGGGATCTGGAGTGGATGAAGCCTGGCTCCCCTGCTGAGGGCTGGATGGCTCCATCCACTCCCAGGGCTGTGGTGGGGAGCAAAGCAGGGCTGAGCAGAACCCTGGGCCGCGGACGCACCCCAAGGAGCCAGCTCCAAGTCCTCTGCCCTGGGCTCACTGTTCGTCTTTGGTGCGTGTGAGTCCCTCTCTAAGAGAAACAAATCCCATTACAATTATATGACCAGTCCTTAATTAATGCCTCATATTTTCAGTTGTAATTTTCTGTAACTTACAGAGTTAAATTTAACCTGCATAAAGTCCATCTATTCCAAATAACTTTTCCCATATTTTTCAGTCATATAAATACAACCAAAAAATACAACCATTACAAACTGGCATAGCTGATACTAAAATACATTTTTCTCCAGACCTATTCCTGATTATAGTAGGATTTAAGTTCTTGACCATCTATATATGTATATAAAGTGTCTAATACTATTGCTTTATAATTCACAGGTTACTGATAAAATCTTTTGAAAATGAAAAAGAACACAATATGGAAATAACTTAGCCATATAAGCATTTGATAAATGTTAGGTACATTAATTAATAAGATACAGTATTCAACTTACATAGACTTAAGTTATGCAGAATATTGTAAAATGATTCTCAAGATATACTTTCCAGTCTTTGTGAACCTGAACAGCACACAATTAGTCAAAACGGCTTACACAAAACCTTGGACCATGAGTAAATTTTCCTCCAGTGTTCTATAAGGCAAACATTTCTAATAAATTAACTTGATGAACAATTAGTGTCTTGCAATGTGAGCAGTACGTGACAGCGCAGGTGAGCGACCGGCAGAGACCACGGAGACCTCTCTGCAGAGGAGAAGGAGAAACAGGTGGGGGAGGGCCTCGCTCCAAATGACACTAAGAGACATAAAAGTGCAGGGAATAGCACAAAGCGTTGTCACCCAGATGAAATGGTAGCTGTGAGTGGCGAATCTCTACCCACAGCGCAACGTCACATTTCTACAGAATTTCAAAAAGAGGCAAAAGCAAGTGTCATCGGGTAAGTTGCCTGCTAAAGTTGCAAGAAAAGAAAGATTTGTTGAGCTGATAGAGAGTGACTCCACCAGAGAAAGCGGAAGTCACCCCACAACACACCCCTCCTTGCGCCGGTCCCCTTCACACCAGCCAGGAAGGTTTTCAAAAGCAAATGCAGGTTAATTTGTTTACTTTCTTTGTATTTTGTATTTGTTATTTTGTGTTTTTAAAGTATTATGATCACTTTATATGAGTATTTTTGTGTTATTGAACAAATCATGAGTTCCTAATTCTTATGAGGAAAATCATTGAAGCACAAGTGCTTTGGATTCCAAGCGGGCTTCTGGAGCAAACTATGCTTGGGGGATACACAGCAAACCAAGGTTCTGCTGTACAGTGAAGGAAGAGCTTTGGCACAAGCAATAATTATTTTATTTTTCCTGATTTTTATTCTACAGTGAAAGGATGATAAAAATCATTTTTCTTCCTTCATCTGAGAAGCAGCATATACTGAGCATCTATTATAGGCCAGGTGCTGAGAGGTGCTGGCATGCAGTATCAGCAGGTTCCCTTCCCCTGATGTCTTATAATCTGTCATGAAAGAGAAACGCCAAGTGCATGACTCACAACTGTAATGAATATTAAAAAGGAAAATGCAAGCAACTGAGACACTTCCAGATTCATGACAATCTGAATCCAGATTTATTTGAGGAACAGTACAATTTGTGTCTTATCTCTACATATAAGATATCTTTCCTGGAGATTTTGAAATACTGAGGACTAAAATTTAAGAATCACTTCCATGGGTATAGATTGTGGATGTGTCTGTATCTCCCCCAAAGCCTTATGCTCTCATAGGTGGGGCTTTGGGGGGGCACTGGAGGTGGGGGATGTTGGTTGTTCTGCCGGTGGTTTCCAGTTGGTTATGATCCTGGGGGATGAAGCCTGGTAGGAGAAGGTGGGACGCTGGCAAAGCCTGCAGGGGTGTACAATCCTTGCTTCTCGCTTGATGCTCCTCTGCATCCTGGCTGCCACACCAGGAGCTGCTTCTCCTCGGCTAGCCCCGTCTGCCATGCCACCCTGCCCCTGAGCCAGCCTCAAACCTCTACAAATTGTGAGCTTTCCTTCTTAGAGTTGTGGGTATCAAGCGTAATATACAGTCATGAGTCCTTTCCAACTGCAACCTCCAAAACCTGGTCTTTATTGGCTGCATTGCTCCGAGCACTCTGGTCTTCTGAACTCAACTACAAGAACATGCCTGAGACTGACTTACTGCCAAGCGTGGGGTAGTTCTTGTGACAGCTAACAATGAGGTGCAGAAGTCTCTGGCCTACGGGAGGAGTTAGGGAGTGTTTGGAGGTACTGGCTGGAGAGTAAGCCTTCGAGTTCCATGAGCAGAGCTTAATGGGAAATTCTGGTCAGAGTTCAGAAGACCAGAATTCTAGGAGAAATACAGCCAGTAAAGACCAGGTTCTGGAGGTTGTAGTTGTTGGAAAGGACTCGTGATTGTGTATATTTCTCTTGAGCTTAAAATTGTTCTGCATTTTGCTCATTTCCAGAGACTTTGCTTGAGACTAAGAATAAGGGGGAACAGAACTAATTAATCTGGCAGGAGTTTCAAAGTTTCAAAGCAACATAGTGTTGAGGTGATTGCATGGACTATATGAGAGGCTTTTAGTAGATCTATGTTGAGAATCAAGTACAAAGAGTCCATCAGAATAATTTAAAATGTTTCAAGATTGGCCAAAAAGGAAGGTCTGGTAAAATTGTGGCCTGCAAAAGTGGAGCAAAGGAGACCTTGCTTGATGAATAAATTCAAATTAAAAAGCCAAGTAGTTTGGAACTGGACAATAGAAAAGATGGCCTGAGGGCATTGCAAGAACCAGCAAGACTTTACCCTTTGAAGCCCCAAACTTGGCAAAACTGAGAGACCTTGCTTTGAGAAAACAGCCTCAGGGCACCAGGTTCCAGAATGATGGTAGCCAAGGAACTGTCTTCCTCAGGATTCAATAACTAGTGCTCAGAAATCCAGGCACTTGGCTCCCACAGCTAAGAGAGAAGAAAGCTTGGCCTTTAGGTGTGTGCAGAATGCAAGAGTTGTGGAATCAGGAAGGGTTCCACCAAGATTTCAGAAGGCCTTGGAAGACCAGGCAGGGTGTAAGGTTGTGAGTGTGAAGTGGAAGGTGCATTAGAGACCACAAGAGGTTAGAAAAGCCCAGAACATGGCCATCTGAAGAAAACTGCAAGGAACGACTGAAGCTCATCCAAGAGGAATGATCATTCAAGCCCTTTGGAGTTTTCATCTTGCCACAAATCTCCCCAGGAGTTGGCCATGGAACTACAAGACTTTAATGCTTGATTTTCCTCTTGATTTTGAACCATTCTATCCTCCTAGTTGTACCTTTGGAATGGTAATGTTAATCTTGTGTCATGTATGTTGAAAGTGTTTAACTTTCTTTTCATTTGTACAGGGTCTTGCAACTAAGATTTTGCCTTAAATCTCAGAGGAGACTTTGGAATTGAAACTGTTAGAACTTCAGCAATCCTTGGAGATGGACTAAGTCAATTGCTGAAAAGGATGTGCACAAATCTTTTGGGTGCCAGTGATAGAATGTCATGTTAGACCTAAATGTCCCCCAAAATCTCATGCATCCATAGGTGGGGCCTTAAGGAGGTGACTGGATCGTGGGTGTGTGACAGGGGGTGATGTCAGAAGGTGAAACTTGTTACATAGGTCTTGCTTTAACTCGGTCTTAAACATCCAGCAGAAAAATATAAAAATGGAGGTATATAAAGTAAAGTCATATTAATATACTGAACTGTGAATGTCTCAAATCAACAACTTCTGTGGATAATCCACTTCTATTGTGGACTGCTAATCTGTGTTGGATTGTTATATGTTAGCTATCCCTGATTTGAAAATCTGTAACTTATGTATTGTTGTATGTTACCCTGTTTATGTCATTTTTTCTATTTGTTTTTGCATCTATTTTTTCACTCTTCAAGTTAAAATTTAAATAAATAATTTTTTTTAAAAAAAGAAGGTGAAGCCTGGTGGGCATGGCCCGGAGGATGCACGTACGTCCTGTCTCCTCCCGCGAGGCCCCTCTGCTTCCTGCCTGCCGGCCTCGAGCTGTATTTCGTCATTTGTCCTTCCCTGAGGCACACCAACTACGGACCAGAACCTGTAGAAACTGTGACCCAGAATGAACCTTTCACCCTTAAGTTGTGGATGTGGCAGGTTGCGTTTCATGATGAGTAAGTATGAAGACAATATGATAAGTGTAATCAGCACTTAGGTTCTGGACAGCTGTGCTTGGACAGTTAGAATCTGAAGTTCCTCATTATTGCGAACAGTGAAAATAACTTCGGAAACTCTCTAAATTAACCACCAACATGAGTATATATAGTAATATTTGCATGGAAAAAGGGGTGATCAAAATATAAAGTGGATGTTTAAATTTTTAAAAGAGTTACAGTAGAAGATTACACTGCCACCCCATCAGTCTCCCTCAGAATAGTCCCTCTTACTTTAAACACACTTATCCCATTGCTCTGTCACTTTCTGAAGCAGTTCTGGAAGTCTTCCTCTGACTCTGTAGACGAAACTCGACCGTAAAGATCGACCCCCAGGTGCCCGAGCAGGGCTGGCAGCTGTCCCCCGCCCAGCTTGGGGGCAGCACACACACTGCAGGAGCTCCCTATGGTCTCACGATGAGCAGCTGATCTGCAGTCTGGTCTCACGAGTCACTCTCCTCACGGATCGATGGAAAGGAGGAACTTATTAACCAAACCTTGGGGCAACCCCTCCTCCCCAAGGTCCCTAGCCTGCGGTGCCCTCTCACCCCGAGCAGGCCCTGCCCTCTGGCCCTCACCCCTCCTGAGCACAGCTGGCTGGCTGAGAAGACCTCTGACCCACTCACACCCAGGCCCATCATCTTCCTTCCCTCAGCCTTTTCCTGGACCTTCCCAGCCCCGCTGGCTTCTATCTGTAAGACAAACACCGTTGTTAGGCCTCACCCCCGAAATGCTTCCCTTCCTCACCTTCCAACAGTCCTTGCAAACACAGCCTACCTTTGCTAAGCCCAGGTTTGCTTTTTATCTGACCCAATACCCTCAAATCTAGCTTCTCCCAGTAAGTATAATACAATCAGTTTTGAAGAGTTCAGTGATGTTTTCTGTTAGTCAGCCGATAAAGTATTCACACAGTAATATGGCATCAAAATGTACCATCAAACATGGCAATCACACAGCAAGACACTCAGGAGAGCCTGCGAGGCACTAGGTCAAAGTCAGGAGAGCCCGGCTGCCACCTCAAACTCAGACATTTGCCCGTGGAGGGAGTGGATGCAGGCAATGCTACCGCGGACCTGTCCTTGTTCTCTTCGGTCCCTCTTGTGCTTTCGTCCTGCATACATCTGATCTAGTTACTAAAGTGTGAGATGATTTTTCACTCTACTCTAAACACTAAAATAGGAGGGGAGATAAAAGAAAGAAATTATAATAAAATTTTACCTATGGGTTATGTTTAGAGGGTAGGGCATTCTAAAATGCTGAAGATCTGTTCACTTAAGTGTCTTTATAAAAATCTTTCTGAGTTGCCTTTCCTATCTCACTGCTGTCTTTGAAATGCTCTAAATACCCCTTAGCCTTGTCCTGGACGATGCACAACCTTCCTTATCGACTCCAGGGCGAGCAGTAATGACTGCGTGGCCCGCTGCAGTGCGTGGCATGCGTGCTGAGCTCGAGAGTGCTTCCTTCCCTGCTCCCTCCTCCCCCCCCTCTTCTGACCACCGTCTCTTTTCTCTTATAAAGGGCCGAAGGTGTTTTTCACTTTTTCATACTCTCTACCCATAACAGCAAGTTTTCCCCTTTCAAAAGCTGGTTTTCAGATTGAGGGACAGGAGAGAAGAGAAACTTGTTCTCCAGGACCTGTGGGATAGTGTCTGTTATGGTTTGTGTCTAGGTGTCCCCCCAAAGCCTCATGCAGTCATGGGGCGGCTTCTAGAGTTTGTGACTAATTCACAATCCAATGCTGGGATTATAGGTGTCTGTGCTGCCCCTGCCCTGGGGTGTGTAATCTGGGTACAAATGCGAGGAGGGGACAGAGGCTTGCTCGGGGCCCCGCTGCTGCCCTTCCCTCTGTGCTTTGCTGCCTTCCGCTGCGGGCATGGCTGCCCCTGGCCTTGTGCCACTCCGCCTTGACTGAAGCCTCTACTAACTGTGAGCTAAATAAACCTCTCCTTCCTTAATTTTGGGTTTTGGGTATTTTGTTCCAGAAATGAGAGAAAATTAACTGAGACAGCATCCCTGCTCTGAAGGGGGGCACCAGAGCCTTCTCCCCAAGACTGGGACACTATCTACGAGCACACTGCGTGAGCTGCAGTGAGCCAGCCTTAGCGTCCCTCTGGCTGTGTGAGGCGCCTCTGTCTCCTGGATTTGAAGCTACCTTCTGAATGGTCCAAAGCAAAGTCCAGTTCTGCGACCTTCCACAGCAGGGACCCCTGAGATGTGCACTGTGAGGCACTCCTGCCCTGTGTCCTCATGACAGAGAGTGCACACAGGCACAAGGCAGGCAGCTGCCCACCAGGGTCTCCAGACGCAGCCCAGAGAGGCAGTAGCTTGAAAGGTGAAGCAAGACCTTGCTTTGCTGGCTAACACAGTTCCAGGCCTCACACGAAGGCTTTTGTCTCCATAGGAGTAGTGGGCTGTGGAGATGGCTCAGCTGCCTGAGTGCCTGCCTGGCAAGTGCAAGGGCCTGAGTTTGATCCCCAGTACCCCATTCCATGCTGGCCCCAGAACCCCCAGCAAGCTGTGCTGGCCACTGACACTGGGCTTAGTGGCCCACACCTATAATCCCAGCACTGCCAAGGCCGACAGAAGGATCACTCCGAGTCTGACCTGTGTATCAAGATGCTGTACCAAACATATAGACAAACAAACAAAAAAATAAATAAATAATCGATAGGAGTATATTCAAAACCAAGCATAGTTAGTGGCAGTGCCTACCCAAGCCGGGAATTCTGCTGGCAATCAATACCAAGCATGGTGTACTGCACAGTCATCAGGCGCACTGTCCGCCCATGCAGCTGGCAGCAGAGAGGGTGGTCACCACGAACTCAGGAGGGTACCTCGAGCCGACGTGTGCCGGCTGTGGTGTCACCGGAGCTCTCAGCCCCATCATAGCCCACAGCACTGTCATTGTGGCGTGTGGTCTGGTGTCACCAAACATGAGCACATGGCAGTCCCAGGTGTGTAAAGAAGTGGGCACCGTGGAAGAGTGTGCCAGTGCTAGCAAAGGGGCACCCTCCAGAGACCCCGAAGGCCTGGGCCGACGTGGCATGTGAAAGGATTTGATTAGAAAGACTGATTTCATCCCGCATAATACAATTTCCAGATCAATATATTTTTTTCAAATGAAGGGTCCAGGAATGTGATTGAATGAAAAATCGTGCTAGTGTCCCGTACTTGGGGCAGAGTCCTTGGCTCGCATTAAGGGCTGTCATGTATTTGCTACCTGGTCTTGCCTAGGTATTGATCGGTCTACAATAACTGTATGGAAATAGAGCTCCGTGATCTGCCTAAATAGCTGTCTGCAAGTTTTCTCTTTGTTAATTCGAAAGCATATTGTGCTCGCTATGCTTTGATGGTGTGGTTGTGGCAGGAGGCGTATCACCTTCCTCCTCACTAGTGGGAGTGTTAGGACCTTTAAGAAGGGCCCAGAGAAGTGACATCATCGTGAGCTCCTCAGGTCACCACAGGGCTGGGAAACAGGAGAGGCCTGGCCCTGACCTGCTGCTCAGGGAGGCATGATCTGCATTTTCCTGGGATAGCAGGGGACTCCAGAGTCATGTTTGCTTCAAACTCTGGCTTCAGGTGGCCCTGAAGATGACCAGTAGGTCCAGAGAACATCCACTAGAGCCACATTTGGGGCCCCCTGCCCTATCTTCCCTCTGACTTTCCAATTCAAGCTTTTTTCTGTCAGTTTGTGCATCAATTATCATTTTCATTTCAACAAAAGCAAGGACAGAATTAGCAGCAGAAGGAAGCTAGTGCACACATGGAAGGTGCTGCGACCTTGTCCCAGTCCCGTCTCGGGCTTTCTGGTCACCTGACGGCAGAGGCTCTTCACTGTGAAAGTGACCGGGACAAGGACCCACAAGCAAAGCAGCCCTCGAAGGCTGTGAGCCAAAGTACACCTGCTCTCCTTGTAGTTCAGGTACTTAGTCCCAGATGCCGCCTAAGCAGTCGCTGCGGTGTACAGTGTGGTGGTCGGAGATACAGACATGTCACAGAGGGAATACGGCTGCAGCAGAGCAATTGTATGCCTCGTTCGATTACCAGGTACGCAAGCAGGTGCGTGTGCATGTATTCGGACACGAAGCCTACTCTTTCACAAATCTCCATTGGATAGCCGAGCGCCATTACTCCTGGTCATCCTGCCAAGCAGTGGACGTCTACACCCACGCTACTCGCTGTAGCCTGCACTCTCTGCCCTTCTCTGCTGACTCCACCTCTCGGCTGCACACCTAACTACCCTTCCGCTCTTCTACGCATCCGATGTTGCTGGATTCCACCTAGAAATGCAGTCGCCGGCTGTGTTTGCTTCTGGTCCGCTTGATCCTCTTCCCCTCGGGGGGGTCCCTCCAAGGTACTGCAGTGGCCAGGTCCCCTTGAAGGCCAAATACGACTCCGCTTCACACACCGGTCGCTATTTCCTGCCCATTCATCTGGAGCCTCCACAGCTGGGCTGTTGTGGGAGACACCTTTGAGCAGGACTGTACAGGCGTCTTGTCAAGGTACTGATGTCACTGCTGCCCGTGTGTGTGCAGGGCAGAGGTGTCTGGCTCCGGAGCTCCTTGGCCGTGCTGACGGCGCGCCAGGCTGGTCCCTCGGCCCGGCCCTGGGTCCGGGCAGCCACACGGAGCCTCCTCCCCACACATGCATTCCAGGCTCACCGCTGCCGCTGTCACGCCCTCGCTCATCTTTCCCACAATGGGTGCTGACAGGTGGGAAGAGATGTCTCATTTGGCTTTAATTTGCATTTCACAGATGATTAGTGACGCTGAGCATTTTTTCACATAGCTGCTAGTCATTTATATATCTTTCTTGGAAAATGTCTTTTCAAAGAGCATTTGTGTTCAGTTTTGGATGGCTGCCTCATTCTAAAAATCATGAGAAAGACGGGAGGAGTGAAGGGGAGGAGAAAAGGAAAGAAAAAAGGAAGAGAGGAGAAGGGAGGAGAGGGCTGAGGAGGGGAGGGAGGGAAGGGAGGAGCCAGAAAGGCTTTTGGTTCCTGGTTTTGCTGTAGAGGTTAGTAGAGGTGTGCTGACCTGGTGGGCATCCCCCACGTGTGGTCTCCCCGCCTCTGGGCCGTGTGTCCATCTGTACACACAGGCTTTCCACAGCTCCAGTCTACCCCGTCATCCACAGCACATTCCTAGATTTCCCAGCAAGTTGGACATGTACACAGTGGCACCCTCAGCCCCGCTCCTCATGGAGCCTTGCTCGGGTCCACAGCCAACTGCAGACTCCAGGTCATGGGATTGGGGTTCCATTTCCAGAGAGTGTCAGGCCCCCACAGAAGCTGGGCTGCTCCTGGGACGGTTCCTTAGAAATGTCGTCACCCTCCTACTGGAGCCTGCAGGACGAGAACTCATGCTTGATAGATGCCAGAGCAGTGCGCCCAGCACACATTCGGCCTGGGAAGCCCTTTCACAGCCTGGGCAGGAGCCGGAGGTAGAACTGGGAAGGCGGGCCCCATCAGGGCCCAGATCCTGTGTGCAGAAGCCCTGGGTGATGCCGTAGTGGGCGTGAGAGGCATCAGTTCTGAGCAGTTATGAGGTGTTCCAATTTCTAGGACATATCTCTGGGAGTTTTGATTTAGGAGATCTGGGTCAGTGCTGTAGAAACTGTGTTTTTAATCACACGTCTCTGCAGAGTCCTATGTTTGAGCACATTTAGGAAACTTGGGTCTAGCGTGGGGTCTCCCTCCAGGCTGTTGCTCTGCACTTTTTGTTGGCCCAGTGGTCTGGGTGCTGCCATGGCAACACCTGCTGGGGTGGGGGAATAGCTCTGCAGCTTTCCCTGAGCACGAGTCGGGTACAGGTGCAGCACGTGCCACACCCTGCCCCGCATCTGAAGAGCCAGCCCAGGCTTTGGCCCCGTGCAGCCATGACGGCTTCAGTCTCCCCAGTGGCTCTCATTTGGTCAGCACTTCGATACTGTGAAGTGGACAGAACCTGGACCTGAGGACATGGTTAATTCATTATTTGTTTTCAACTGGTTACAGCTGTAGCACAGAGGAGTCTGGAAAAAAATACAATAAAAATTAAATGGAGCACCCTACGCTTGAGCCCAATGATCAAGACTGGGCAGCTGTCCCCTCATGCGTTTCCGCATGACTTTCCTCAGACGTTCCCACCTCCTGAGTGGGCTAGGCTGGAATAACCTTAAGATGCTCTGGCATGGACCATGTGCAGTCACAAATACTCAGGGTGTGTCCTGCAATTGACTTCCTTTGTCTTTCTGTCCTAATCAGAAGCTGCATGAACCTAAGCTCTGTGGACTGCACCAGGGCTGGCCCCAGGCCACCTGCAGCCAGGGCTTCTACCTCCTCGAGCCCGGTCCACACGTTCCTCAGCCGGAGCTCACTGCAAATTAGGGTGGTGAGTATGACAGGTTATTGGAAATAGTTCTGAAAACAAATAAATGGGTGTTCATTAGTGAGTCAGCAGCTTCCCAGCATGTGGACTGAGTGAGTTATGTTGGGGCCCTTCTGCCTACCTCCACCCTCAGAGATGAGGCAAGAGGGCCCGGGAACCAGCTGTCTCCCCTTTGCCCTGCCCAAGGAAGACCCGGGAGGCTCCTTGGGCTCCAGTCCACCACTGGTCCTGACAATTCTGACAGAGGCGCCAACTACAAACTACCTGGGACCTGGCCCAGGTAGAAGAATGCTTCCATCTCAGTGAAACGTTGTTCTAAAATGGAACTGGAAGGGCCAGTGAGATAGCTCAGTGGACTAAGGGCCTGTTCAGGCAAGCACAAGGACCAACCAGGCTTTGACCCCCTGCACCACATGCCATGCTGACCCCACCCCAGAGTGTGCTGACCTGGCCACCAAGACCGGGCATGGTGGCACACACTGTATTCCCAGAGCTGAGGCTGAAACGGGAGAATCACTGTGAGTCTGAGATGCAAAGTGAGACCCTGTACCAAGTACATAAATTTAAAATATAAATTAAAAAAATAAGTAACGTGGACTTAGAACACATAAGAAAGTAAAACATGTCCGGAGTTCCCTGGGACATACAATATGCTTGATGTTTGGCTTCTTCCTAGACCACAACTCTGACTTCAGTCTAAGCTGGCTTTCACTGCCCAGAGGGCAGATTGGGGCGCCCCTAGGTTCCCCTCTATCACCTACCATGTCTTCCTCCTTGCACTTAGAATTATGACCTTCGAGCTTTCCAGGACGCTGGTCTCTCCAGGTGCTGGGCAGCAGGGAACCCCAGTTTCCTCAGCCTTGCAAGCCTGGGGTGAAGCTGCACAGCGCCGAGTGGTAGAGCTTGGGGCCAGGTGGGTCCCTGGACGGAAGGCACTGGAGGGGCCAGGGGAATCCACACTGCCCTGCAAACTGAGTGGTGAGGGCCCCGGAGGCCAGGCTGTGGCCAGGCAGGGCCCGGCCCTTTGCAGGGTCCTCATTGCACTAAAACCTACTAAAATTTTTCTACTAAAATCCTGGCTGCCAAGCATTCGATGCTGCAAAGGTCTAAGCTGTGCCCCCACCTCAACCAGGGTGGAGGATTTGCCAGCTAGATGAGGCACAAAGGGACAGTGGCACAAAAAAGAGACACTGGCAAGACACTTCCGGACACCGTGAGCCACAGAGGCTAAGAAAGCCACCCGGCCCTCAGGCCTCACAGGAAAAGTGGAGAAGACTTTGGGAGTGGAAACCTCATGGCCACCATAGCTTGGAAATGTGCAGACTCACACGTAACATGGCAAGTGCTTTCAGAAATAGTGTGTATCTTGCTGTACATGGAGAAAATGAGGATGAACAGAAAATAATGTGTTCCATTTGTTTTGCAGCCTGTTCGGTCTCCAGTGACCTAGGTCTGAAAACCTCTGTGGAGAACTTTGTCTTTGCATTCCAGCCTCTCAGGCCGCTCTTTGCTACAGGAGTGGTGTGAAAGGGCCCAGGAACAGAACTCAGTGGTGTAGGACTGGGTGTGAAGCGGCGAGGGCTCGGGCGAGGGCTCGGTGCAGCGGCAGTCAGCTACAAGCTACCTGGGACCTGGAGGTCAGCTGGAATGCCCTGCAAGGCCCGCAGAGGACAGCGCCCACAGCCACGTATGCATCCTTCAGCGAGGTCGCACGGGAGGGGGAAAATGAGAGGAAACCTTTTAGAAAGATAGGAGGTGGCATGTGACAGCAAATAAAGAAACAGCCAAACATTTTAACTGCAACAAAATTAAAAAGCCAAATACTTTTAATTGAAAAACTTCTCATCAAAAAAGAAAGCAAAATCATAATGAAAAATAAAGCATAGCGACGACTTTGGGACCCAGGAGATGGCTCAGTGGAATAAGCGCTTCCCTGGCAAGCGCAAGGGCCTGAGTTCAATCCCTGGTTCAAAATAAAAAAGAACATCTTTGTAGTCAACTGAACAAAATCTGGAATCTTGATTCTACTCAGGAAAGCAGAACAGGCCCAAAGAAAGGAGAGCGTGTGCTGTCCTCGCTGCTCAGGTGACTTACGGCTGGGGTTGTGGCTTGAGGAAGAAACTGTACCTGAGTACCCAGCTGTTTTACGAGCATCCGTTTAGTAGTTTTGACTTTATGCAGACATCTTTAATAACAAGGGAGATGTAAAAATGCATTCAGCGCGATTTTTCTGGGCTGACAGCAACCGGCTTCCTTTCTTCTCGGTGATGGTTTAGGCACGAGGGTAGGCACAGGAGAGCCCTGGGTCTGGAAGGAGCTGGAAATTGGTCTGGAAGGAGACCATGCTGTACCTCTTACATTTCCTGTCAGTCACCATTTTTTAAAAAATGAGACCATTTTAGAGGTTTGCAAAAGCATTACACATCCCCCTCTGCCTTCAAAGTCAGACAAGAACAGCAGCTCCTACTCACCACAAATGATTTTTAAAGAAGTGGGGAGAGAGGAGACATCCAGGAACAATGTTGCTTCGAACATATTGAAAGACAGCATAGCTACACTGCTCCAAAAGCCATGCAGAAAGCCATGACAACGCCTTCACGTTTGATAAGAATTTTAATTTAATTTTAATTTTTTTGATCTATGTGTTCTAAATTCTCTATAGCATGATGAGATTATGATAAGGATACAAAACAATAAAAAGGTAAAAGTAAAATCAATTTAAAAGAGAAAAGACAAATTTAATGGGGCCCGAATACTACATGAAAGTAGGTTATCAATATTATTCATTAAACTTATTTATTGGCATTATTATCGAAGTATCACTTATTGACTGCATTATTACTCATTGAAGACTTACAGGATAATGGTTTTTATTTTGGTAGAACAAAATGTATTCTCCATGAACAAAGAACAGCCAGATTAGATTCTGCTACAAATTTATAGCTCTGTAAACACGTACTCACATTACTATTCAGTAAGACAGAGACAAGTAATACTATTTACACTTTTATGTGTGGAAAATTACTAACAATAGTACTCACCAAACTGGAGTGACCAAGAAATTTCACAACTTAACTTGTGCTTGCAGAAATGTTAAATATATATGGGGCTATGAGGGCCATGGATATAGCTCAGTGGCATAAATGCCTACCTGGCAAGCACAAGGTCCTGAGTTCAATCCCTGGGACAAGATATATATATAATAAAGGAGATTTAAAAATGCATTCAATATGATTGGTTCTGATAAATAAATATATATATATATATAGATATATATATATAGATATCTATATATATATGAAATACTTATTTCTTTTAAGATAGAATGGCAATCAATTTTTTAAAATATTTTAACTTTGAATTAAAGATCTTGTAAATAGGTAGGCAAATACAACTTTTACCTAGTTGGACTTCTCAACTACATTATTGTAGTATCTTACTTTCTCCTAGTGCTCAATAACAGTGACACACTTACCAAATATTAGTTTTTCTAAGAATTAGCTGCTATCGATGATCAAGTTATTCTAATGCCTCGTTGTTGCAGAGTCCCTTCATCACATGTGATACCTACTTTGATATTTAAAACAAACTTTTTTACCTTCAGTTAAGGGAGTCTACGTTATTTACGGAAAAAGGACCCGAAACATAATCCCTAGAAATCACAGCTATTTCTGCAACCGGGCCTGCGGCGCTATAACCCAGCTCATCCTCCCAGGTACAATTTCAAAAGCTGCCCACAAGAATGAGCTGGGTTGCTCTGGAAACATCTTGGGCACTCCGGTGCTGTTTGCACCGTGAGCGGTAACTTCACACACATCAAAACTACGAATGCGTTGCTGACCTCTGTGCTACCTGGTAGGAAGGAGGTGACCGCAGAAATGATTCATAACTTAAAACCATTCCTTTGGTTTGAGTACCTACCAACAATGTGTATTTCTTAAGATGAGAAACTGTGGCTTTTTTTTTCCTGTTTTTGAATGTTTCTTGACTTCGTAGCCTTTACTAAATTTTTTGGACTTCACTATTTAGTAAAACTACTTAATACTATGTGAACTCCATCTTATTTTATAACATTTCAAATTGATAGTCCAAGATTTTTGAGAAATGTTTCAGAAACCAGTTCTGAAAGGAAAACTTTCAATAATGGTTTTATTGAACCATCATTGACATACCACACACATCTCAAATACACAACTGAGTGGCTTTTAGAAAGTCTGTCGCGAGTCCTGCAGCCACCACCAACTCCTCATCACACTGTAAAGAAAGCTTCGGCCCGAGCTGCATCCCCAGTGCCGTCCCCTCCCAGGAAGGCTGCCAGTGGCCTTTCTGTCCTTGTAAGAGGGAGCCCACCACCTGGGGGCTGTGCGACTGGTATCTTTAATTTAGGGTCACATTTTCAGGCTTCATCACGCTGTGTGTGGACCAGTACTGTGGTCCCTTTTCTGACTCAGTCTCTTGCGTGGCTAGACCGCGTTTGCTCGCTCGTTCATCAGGTGGTGGGCACTCGTGCTGTGCCGCCGTGGGGCGGCTTGGAAGAGCACCACTCTGCACACACCGTCTCACTCCTCTTGGGTCTATCTGTAGAAGTGGAGCCGCTGGGTCATTTGACAACTCTGGATTCCTGTGTTTGGGGCACTGCCAGCCTGCCTTCCAAAGCAGCTGTGCCATCGTACATTCCTACCAGAGACTAATGGTGAAAAACACCTCAAGAGAAGAGGGAAACACTAAGCCAGCAGATGCTTAATAAAATATACTTACCAGTACCTTCTAAATGGCTCAGAATAATTGAAAGTTTCATGCCAGTGTAAATTCGCTTTCTTCTACCCTATGAATACCTACAAAAGAAATTAGCTCTCCAATTATTTAAGTAAGCTACATTCTTTCTAATGCCTACTTAAGGAATATTTGCCAATGTCTTGATGAGGATGTATGTGCCTTTTAAAATTAAACATGCAAATTGGGTGGCACTTTCAGATGTTGGTATTTTTATTTCTTATTGGTGACTACTGAAGACACCACAGTGTCCTAATTGAGTTATTACACCGAAGCCTTTCAATAGGCATAGAAAACTGGGGCTCTAATGATCTCAGAGAATGTTCAAGCATTCTTTCAGCTGACTGGTGGCGCGCACACACACACACACACACACACACACACACACACACACACAGAATCCTTGCTGGTCTGGTGGCTGAGGCAGGAAGATGGCAAGTTTGAGGCCAGCCTGAGCAACTTATCAAGACCCTGTCTCAAACAGCAAAAGTAAGAGGGGTGGAGGTAGAGCTAAGTGCTGGCCTTATAGTCATGAGGCCCTGGACTCAGCACCATCAAAATAAACAAAACAGCTTATAAGTTTATAATCTAAAAGTCAGGTTAAGCGCCTCAAACTGAGCACATCTAAAGACCCTGTGGGTGGGCTGCGATGGCTTCCAGGCCTCGGGTCTGCAGGGGCCAGGCAGTGTGCAGTGGCTGTGCCCTCAGGTGTCCCGGCCCCTGTCGTCCAGTGACATCCGGGCACCTTTCTTTCACCCTGGAGGCCCAGGCCAGTCCTCATGTCACCTGACGGACAGAAGAGCAGCCAGACCCTCCACCTGTGTAGTTCGCCCTGACATAGGTCTTCTTTCATCTGGCCTAATAACAAATCTGTGCACTCCATGGAATTTGCTACACTTACTAAAAAGTAAGCTCAGTGGGCAAAGAGCCACAGTGGATTCTACCCACTTCCAGAAGCCCAGGCCTGAGGCCACCTTCTGTCTTCAAGAACACAAGGAAGCAGGGACACTGAATACGAGCAGTGGACTTGCTTTGCAGTAGACTTGGGAAGCCAGTGCTGCTATGTTGTCGTCTAGCTATTTCTCCAAAAAAGAACAAATGTGGTTTCATTTCACTTTATTTCATGAAAAAAAATTACAAGAGGACAGAATCATGTGTTACGATATTTTTTTACTTTCTCAGTTTGGGAAAAGCATATGATCTTTTATGAGACAGCACAGAGAAAATTTAAGTAAAAAGCCAAATGAAAGACAGATAATAGGAAATAGGGAGGTGGATCATTCTCAAAGGGGAAAGGAACCAAGAGGCGGTGAGGAGACCCTGTCTACAGGGTGCAGACAGGCATGGGATGAACTCTTACAGGCACCAGCTGGCACAGGGACTGCAGACTGGAGTGCTCTGCCCCCAAGAACCGCACACACCTCCTCCTCCACACCCAATAGAGAGAGAAAGGGTAGAGCTCAATCCCTGAATGCCCACTGTGCAGGACACCTGTTAGGGGCCTTAAGCTAAGCCCCAGGGCAGTGCTGCAGGGCTGGGAGTCACAGAGCGAAAGAAAGTGACTTGTCCCCCTGGTCCCTCCCAGGATCTTACTGTTGCAATCCCTCTTGCAATTCAAATCAATGCCTTCAGGAAACCTCAGGAAAAACTCCTCCAGTGCTTCTTTCTTTAAACCCCATGGTTAATCAAACTGAAACAAAATAGAAATACCATAAGGTTATTACTAGTGACGTTCTTCAAAAAGTAAAAATCAAAAAAATGTGTATGGTGTGTTAAGAGCTTCCACACACCTTTCTGACCTTACACGTTGCTTTAGAATATTTCCAAAACAAACACTGCATTTCTTCTTTCAAAAAACAATCACCTTTGTCCTCAGGCCCCAACATTCCAGAAGAATAAAACCCTCCTAGTGGTGCTGTTCTGGTTGCCACACTGCCACAGCTGCAGTCCAGCTTGTCTTTGCAGAGCAGATCACCAAGCCGAAACGCCATTTACAGCTTGGTCTCTGGAGAGAAACGCGCTCT
This sequence comes from Ctenomys sociabilis, assembly GCA_004027165.1. NCBI lineage: Eukaryota > Metazoa > Chordata > Mammalia > Rodentia > Ctenomyidae > Ctenomys > Ctenomys sociabilis. Next base: position 72,829 of record PVKA01001598.1, on the reverse strand, counting down.
GAATGTTCCAAAAACCCAATTCACAGATATTTATGAGACACAATGTTTTTAAGTCTGGGACTGCCTATAATTATGAAATGAGCCTTCAAAATATAAACAAATCTTTCAACAGAGCCCGACAGGAACAAAGGGATCCCATCCATTCAGCCTGTCACAATGCCACCCCCTGTCCCCCAAGGAATTGGAAGTAGATGCAAACAGTCTAACCCTCAAGCAGCTCCAAAGGACCTTCAGGAAAGGCAACCAACCCCAAGTCCTGAATGGGATGGAAGATTCTACCTGGGGGCCGGGGCCGCTCATAGTTTCCTCTAAGACTTTACTTCGCCTGCCCCTTAAGCATTAGGTGAGATTCAAAGCCGCCCACTGCAGGAGTGAAACCTGAAGACCAATGTCATAATGCTGAAGCATTTCATGCATATTATATTTCTTTAAATACAAGCAAAAATCTCTTCTGACCTGCTATTCAAAAGCAATCAGAAAATCTCCTATTGGAAGATTTGGATCAGAAATTTAACTTGGAGTAAATTAAATTTACCTTCATTAGGTCACTTTTGAAAACTCAGAACAAAAATGCTCAAAAGGATCTTCCACAATTTTTAACTACTACCTGGTAGAAACTGAGCGCTACAAAGAGCTTCACAGACAATGAGTACATGAAAAGATGCTCATCTCTGGGAATTGGAGAAACTCAAGCTGAACCCACACTGAGGCTCTACTTTACTCCAGAAAGAATGCTACCACTAATCAAGTAAGAGTCATGACTATGGCGATTCCTCAAAAACCTAAAACTAGAAATTGCATCCAACCTCGCTCCTCCCTAGCCAGGTGCTTTCTCGGCAGTCAGTCATCACACTGCAGGGCCCCAAGCACACCGGGATTTACAGCAGCACAACTCACAATCACTGGATTTTAGAAACAGCCTGATTGTCCATCAACAGTGCACAGATAAAGGCAATGTAGTATCTACACAGAGTGGACTACTACTTTGCCATAACAAAGAACAAGCATTGCGCATTTGGGGGTAAATGAGCACACTTCAGAACCATAATATTAAGTGAAATAAATCAACTCTACAAGTTCAAATATCACATGGTTGCTCTTTGCAGGAGAAACTCAAAGTACAAATAAAAGTAGGTAACAGGAAATAGATCTTTTTCAAATGGAAAGTGGGCCAAGAGATGGGGAGGGGGAGAAAAGGAAAATGATTTTTAAGAAGAGAGGACTGAGAAAAACAAAGTTCCTGCACATGGGAAGAGGGGCCAGGGCTGGAGAGGCAGGATGGGAGGGGGTAGGAAGACCACAGAGGTCCTGGTGTCGCCAGCTGCCCGTGAAGAATGCGACCATCTCAGGCTGCGACCAGCCAGTGCAAAAGAAGCGGCTTTGCACATCAGCTCTGGGAGCTTGGCAACTTGACAGAACTATTGATTTATCAGTCGCCTTCTGTAATCCTGCTCATAATCATTATAGTCCTTTGCCTTAAGCATATTAGTATAAAAGCTAAATCTACATTTCTTCAATGAAAAACCAGTGAAATCCAAATAGCCAAACAAAGCAAAAGGGGGATTTCCTGGTGCTTTAAGGTGTTATTGGGACTACAATCAGGTTTTTAAAAAGTGACTTAATTCTAAAGATCTTATTTGGAACTACAGACACTGAAAAATTGTCAACGAAAGATAGAAACAGCATTGAGAAAAGGAAACATAATTACAATGAGCATGGAATACCCAGGAGGAAGCTGAACTGAACGCCACAAGGATACACTAGCCAAATTAAGGGAAAAAGCAAGTATTGGAAGAGCAAGTATATAATTGCTATAAAAAGTAATCTCATTCTTAGAGAATAACCTTTCAAATAACAAGTCATTCCCAACATTCTATGGTTACCACTCGTGCAGGAAGGCGTTCACAAAAGGCGAGGCTCTTTTCAGGTAGGCAGCCTGGGAAGTCTGGACTTAGGGGACAGAGTTCAGACCCCAGGGCTTCAGAAACCAGGTTCAGTCACGTTTAGTTTTACTCATACCTGCGTACAGAACATTTGTTCCCAGCAGTAGAATACGAAGCTCCTTGAGTGCTGAGATCAAGGCGAAGGGCCAGGCTTGCCTGTAGCACACACATGTTCACTCACTCACTTTGCTCTGCTTCTTCCCTGTACTGCGCATACCGAGCTGTGTGCAGCTGTTATAAAGAGGTCGGCAGGGCTGGCCTGCCCGGTACAGCTCTTCAGATCTGAGATTCTCTAAAACTCGCTCTGGCCCGGATGTGGGCACTCTCATATAGAGCTTGCGCACCTGGCATGGACTGCTGCCCTCGCAGGTGAACCCCAAAGCAGCCACCACACCAAGGTCTTATTTAGCAAGTTAGCGCAGCTGGGCTTCAACCACAAAAGCCCTCTGACTCCTAAAACTACAGAGAATAAGGTATCAGTCCAAAAATAAACTTGATGAAGGCAAGCTGAAATTATAGGAACACTACAAAAGATTTAGAAGTAATGCAGATAAATCAAATTTAAGGTTCATAGGGAAATCGCTCTTAAATTGCTATACTAAATTTTGAATTCTTTCACGTCAGGCAGTCATAGGTTAAATGCCCAGATTGGGCTTTAGTACCAGAACCAAGCTGCATCTTTTCTTAATCACTGTTTTCACACACTTAAAAGTGAATATTGTTGTTTTTCTGGAAATTTTAGTAATAGTAATTCAAAATTAAAGTTTCTAAATATTTCAGTGGCTATAAAAAGTAATCTCACTCTTAAAGAATAACTTTTAAAATAATGTCATTCCTAACAAAATGATAAATCAATTAGCGTCGTGGGTAATCATCCCGACTTCCACCGTCTGTCATCAATGTACCCCCAAGTTTTCATCATCTATGTACTCCATGAGTTCAATCAGTCTAAAGGGCATGGAAACAAACAATGCTTTTCCACCTTGAGTCACACGTTTCAGCCGTTTTCCCACCTACAAATGAAGCCTGAAGCAAAAATTACCTTGCCATAATTTAACATCTTTTTCTTTTCAGTTCTAAATTTATTACCCTGCTTGCATATACTGCACTCTTCTGGACATAGAATTTCATACAGGGATCAAAATATCTCGGTCTGGAAGTATGCTCTGCAAGCCACCATTTCCCATCCACAAGAACTCGGAGGGCAGGACCACTTCTCACGCAAAACCAGCATGCAACAAATAACGGCTACATATTTAGGAAGAATATGTAAATGAAAGCGGCAAAATCCTCAGCCACTGAAATCCCATGGCTCCCCGAGGAGGCTCTGCGCCTCTCAGGTGGTGTGACACCTGCACACTCCCGCAGGCTCCTTCCTGGAAGGGGCCGGAGCTCCCTCGGAGCAGGAGGAGCGGCAGCAGAGCCAGGCTTACTGGGTCTCGGGGAAGAAGGAAAAGCAGGCTGGCTGACACCGGCAGCTTCCCGGGTCCAAGTCCATCAGTCAACTCCTCTGACACCCGCGGTTGCTGGAGGAACAGGGAACAGGGAACACATTCTGGGAAACCATGTTTCCCCCTAAACATGAGTGCGCACATGCACACCCCCACCCGGCAGGCCACAGGTGCCACGCCCAGCCCTGGCACACGGGACGGGTCCTCCCCGCGTGCCGTGGGGTGGCGCCGTCTCCATGGCACCCTGAGCTCCACTTGCAGCCGCGAGCGAGGCTGCCTGGAAGACTCGCTCCATTGGACTCGGTCCTCACTCGTTGAGGAGTCGGTCCCAGACTTCGTGTCCACGGGGCTCAATTTATGCCCAGGAGCTACAGCAGCCAAGTCGTCTCTGGATGGAAAATTTGAGCAACTGCTATGAGGTAAAGGCGTTTCGAAAGCCTGGGTGAGCGGGGACGCACAACTTTTCACTGTAGAAGGGGCGAGGGTGTCCCGAGCTCCAGTGCCCCGCGCCGCGGCCGGAGGATAAGGGCGCAGACGCCTTTGAGCTCTGCGGCCGCGCCTCTCGCGCATGGTCCCGCCGGGGATACTGCACGCGCCAGTCCGCCCTGGGTGGACTGGGGACAGTAGGAGCCACGATTCACGCCGCGGACACCCGTGTCCCGGCAATACTGCTTTCTCAGGCCGCAAGGGGTGCGACCGCGGGGCGTGAGAACGGGTCCCCAGAGAGATCAGGGCCTCCAGGGGAATCAAGGGTCTCGAGGGCGGAGCAGTCTGGGAAATCAAGGGGCCCGAAGGGATCCATTTGACCTCCGCGCTCCGTCTCACAGGCTGAGCACCCGGCTGCTTGCTCCGCCTGCCGTGGACCCCTTGCGTCTCGCATGCGCTGACCGCTACAATGCCAGCGGGGACGCTGCTGCCTTCGCTGGCGGCCCAGCAGAGCTCAGGGGATCTAAGGGTTCAAAGAGTCAGGGATGTAGGAATGGAGGAGTCCAGGGATCTAGAAAATCCATGAGTCTTGAAGTCGAGAGGGGTTCAGGGGTCCAGGGGTTTAGGGATCTAGGAAATCCAGGGATCCAGGGGTTCAAGTATCTAGGAAATCCGGAGGCCTACGGGTCCTGAGGTCAAGGGATTCAGGGACCTAGGAAATCCATGGATCCACGGGTCCAGGGGTTTAGGGATCTAGGAAATCCAGGGATCCAGGCTTCCAGGGATCCCAGGGGCCCAGGAGGTCTTGCGTTTTCCCGGGCATTTCCGCGCCACACAGGATCTAGCACCCTGGGAGCCAGCCAAGCCCAGTCTAGGTGACGTCCCGAGCCCTGCCCTCCACGCCCCCGCCACCCCCGCCGCCCCGCCGCCCCGCAGCCCAGCTTCCCGTAAACGCCCGCCCTCCCCGACCCCGCCCCTCCAACCCCGCCCCCGAGGCCCCGCCCCCTAGGGACCCTGGGCTGTGCGTATTGGCCGGTTGCGCTGTCACTCTGGCGCCCCACCCCGCCCCCGCCGGCCGCGGCGGAGCGCGGAGCTCGCCGGCCGCGGTGCAGTTCGGCGCCTGCGGAGCAGCGGGAGGAGCGGGAGCCGCGGACATGGGCCGCAGCCGGGGTGCCGGGGCTCGGGGCTGACGCCGACCGGGCTGCGGTTCTCGGAGGCGGTCGGGCGCTCGGAGGAGCGCGAAACGCCGGGGACCGGGGTGCGCGGGAAGTTCCAAGGCGGGCGCGGCGCGCCGTCGGGGGCGCGGGGTCCCTACCCGACCTCCGCTTCGTCCCGCAGGCTGCGCGCCCGGCCGCCTGCCCCGCCTGCCGTGGGGCCCTGCGCGCCCCGCATGCGCTGACGCCCACGATGCCCGCGGGGACGCTGCTGCCGCTGCTCGGGGGCCCGGCGGAGCGCGGGCCCGGGGCACCGGGCGCGGGGTTGGGCGGCGGCAGGAAGGGCACGGGCGCCGCCGCCTTCCGCCTGAGCGAGAAGTTCGCGCTGCTGCTGGTGTTCAGCGCCTTCGCCACGCTGTGCTTCGGCGCGATCTTCTTCCTGCCCGACCCCTCCAAGCTGCTCAGCGGGGTTCTGTTCCACGCCGCGCCCGCGCGCGCGCCGCCCGCCGACCCCCGGGCCGGGCCCGGGGCACGCGCCCAGGACCCCCTGGCTCGCATCCGCGAGAACCATGAGCGCGCGCTGCGTGAGGCCAAGGACACACTGCAGAAGCCGCCCGAGGAGATCCAGAGGGACATCCTGCGCGACAAGGAGGAGGTGGCCCGCGACCAGCAGCGCGAGCCGGAACCCCAGCACGGGCTACCAGCCCTCGACTTCGCACCGCCCCTAGGCGTGGAAAACCGTGAGCCGGCGGACCCAGCGGTGGCCGAGAAGCGGGCCAAGATCGCAGAGGTGAGTGGGGCTACGGGCCGGTCCCGGCAGCGGAACGGATGCGCCCCCTCCGGGGCGCGCCGTCGGAGCCGCTTTCGCTTTTTCTTTGCAGCCTCTTGGTGGACAGGGCGGGTTCGGATCCGGGCTGGGTCCCCCCCGGCACTCCTCCGTTGGGTGCGCTGGAGCCCTAGCAGCGGTGGGAGTGACAGGCGGCCTCAGCCCTGGAGCTGCGCAGGGTTAATCGCCCCTAGGGAAAGGGACTCTGAGCCCTTGAGCAGCTGGACTGCCGGCGCAGAGAATGGGTCGGGCGCGGGCCGGGAAGAGGCGCTCACCAGGAGCCAGCACCCGTGTGCAGTCCCGAGGCCCGAGCTGCCAGGTGGCGTTTGTGTGCCTTAGGAACTCCAAAGGTGATAGCTGAGAACATCTCGGTCTAGCACTAATGTTTCTTTTTTTTTTTTTTTTTAAGGATGTGGGGGGTGGAAAAAAAGAAAAAGCCAGCCATGCCTCTTGCCTCTCCCAGGCAGGGTCTGAAACAGTGTTCCGCGTGATGCAACAGGTCCGTCTGCACAGCAGCGGGACCACGACAAACTTAACCAGCACATGGACTTAGATAGGTCCTCTGTAATTTCTTCCTCATAATTTTCAGTTGGAGCTTGTAGCATGTGATTAGTTCATGACCAGCTCAGTGTTGAAGGAGGTCTTAAAAATCATTTCAGGCTGTCATTCCAAAGAGAAAAATGCAAGGGCCGGGAGCTCCACAGCCTGTCTGGACTTGAGTCTGGCAGCCTGGGCTTCTCCCAGACCCCTGTCCCCGCGCTGTCGGCGCACAGGGCCCCTGTAGACCTGGTCATCGTGGCTCTCGGCCAGAATCAGGAACTATAGGCACTGTACTACGTCACGTCATCCCAAATCTTGATTCAGTTTTTTTTTTTTTCTAACTTAAAAAATGATGCAGTCTCCCTGAAGATAAATCTTACATGTCAGGAAAAGAAGCATCCCAGCCCTATTTTCAGAGAAGAGAGAAGTTGAAGCAGTAAAGAGGTATTTAGCTTAAGCCCCTGCGGGATGGAGGCAGAGCAATTGTCATAGGATTTGTCACTTCAGTGTAAGACCAGATGAATTTGGTTAAGCTGCCACTGAGCAACTTAAAGTGGATTTGGGTCCCTTCAGTCTAAGAAAAGCGCCTTCCTCTCTCCTGGTCAGGGCTTCCTGGGGTAGCCCAGCTCTTCAGGCACAGAACTGGGGCTGGCAACACAAATATCCTTTTGAGCAACTCTCCACCCCCAGCTGTATCTCTGCTCCATAAACAGGGCAGTGCTGCCAAACCAAGAGGTTGCACTGAGGCTCTACTCCCCCCACCAGGGGAAGCTGACCCCAAACAATCTGTATCTCTTTGTGTCTCCCTTTAAGTTTGAAGGTACTTCATGTATTACCTGCCTGTAGAATTGTCTGAGCTGCAGCTAGTGAGATCTCAGTGGGTTGAAGAAAAAGAGATTTTAAACTGAAAGCTGCACAGATATTGACAGCTGCTAGTACCAAGTAGCAGTGCTCAAACGGTATCTGGGCAAGTGTTGTGAGCACGGCTGTCCACTCGGGCAGCGTGTGAAAGCCACATCTCCATCTGTACCAGATCCTCCCTGTCTGTGTCTCTAAATGAAGAGGCTGTAACCTACTGGGGAGCCTCAGTCTGAGATGTGGACATCTGAACACCTAGATGTTTGGGAAACTGCCCAGTTTTGCATAAAGTGATGGAACTAAAAATTTTCTGTTGCAAGAATCCAAAAGAGCTAGCACAGTTAGCTTCAGTAGTCTGCCAAAGGCCAGTGGGAAGAAATGGATTCTGATTTTTCATCAGATTAGCTGGAGCAGAGTCCTCCTTCGCATGAGTGCTGCTCTGGAAGGGTGCAGTGAGTGGCTGTCCCTCGGGAATAAAGCCCTGGCACTGTGTGGTTAGATTCAAGTTCGGGTGTCGCTGTGGGTCCTGCTCATAGGCCCCTGGGCTGGGTGAGCCCCATCTCGGCGCTGCTCTTGCCTGCCCTGTGTCTGCTCGTTCTCCTTAGACTTAGGCTCTTTGTCACGGCCAAAGGCACTAATGCTTTCACACTTGAAACCTAGAAGGTAGAAGCAGGTCTAACGCGACAGGAACTTGAGCTGTGATTTGAGTCAAGCTCATAAATTCAGTTCAAAGGCAGTCAGTCCTATTTTTTGTGATGCTGCTATAACTGTGTGTGCAGGAAACTATTAACAAGTGTGTGCCACCAGGGAGAGTCTGTTAGCACCAAATAGAACATCTTCATAAAATTGTCCTGTAGTTGCTCTTAGTTAAAAACAAACAAACAAAAAACAGTGTAAGAACAATGCAATAGTGACAATACTGTGGAAATTTTGTAGATAAATACTCCATCTTCCCTCTATTCTTCCCCTTTTTAAAAAAGAAGTATTTTTAGCTTTTTTTGGTGGGGGGAGGGGGAGGGACTACACAATAAGCTTGCCCTGACCTTTAGGGTTGGGCCTTACTCTAGCTTGACAGATGAGTACTTATTTTCCAGCTTCTAGGCTGTCCCAGGAGGGGTGGTGACAACTGAGGTCTCTCGGAATCTCCAGAAGCTGCAGGGTGTCCCTCCTCTCCCAGGGGCAACCCACCCCAGCCCCTGGTGGGCAGGGTGGGACCTGGCTGTCAGGAAGCTGACAGTCGTGCAATGACAGTGGTCTTTTCAGTGTCTCCGAAGAAGGCTTTCATTGTGGGGGTCCAGATTTATTTGCATACTCACATGTTTTTTAAATCTAATATTGATGGCTAATCGTTAGGTACATTCTACTGTATTTTAGATCAGCCTTGAGAAGAGGATGTCATTCACACTGACCAGGGAGTGTGGGAGGAACAGAGCAGGAGTCACCTACGTGGCAGCTTAAAGCAGGGTAAAGCACCGTTAGTTTCAAGCTTTGTTCCTCATACAAGGTTATATGAGTTCTGAGTCATAAGAGCCGCAAGCTGAAGACCTGACCCGAGGGACTGGGATGCCCAGGGTCCTGCAGGTCACCACCCCTGCCCTGTGCTATGCGCATGCAGGAGTGGAGCTGGCAGGCACTGTGGCAGTGCAAGCAGGGTGTGGGCAGCACTTTTCCGCCTCAGACAGGAAGTTGCCTGCAGTACGAGAGCAAAGGCTGACTATCAAGCTGTGCCAAGGCAGAAAAGGCTTATGGGTAGTTGTGCTCATCTTACTTTCCTGTGAACTGTTGGCAACGTCTCCATGAGGAATCTATTGCCTCCCTCCTGTCAGGCAACTAGGATTCAGGGAGAGAAGCTGTGTGGAAGACTTAGTACTTAATCAGAACTAAGAAAAGAAATATAAAAATTCATTTTCAAGCCAGCACACCTCTACTTCCTAGGTAAGCCAGTGAACTAAACTATTCTGAGACCCTGGTGCTAATATAACTATTTTATATGTGAAGATGGCACATTCTTCATTAAAGGGAGCTTTAAGCACATGCCCGAGGTCAGAGGGAAGGAATATTTACACAGCTGTGTGAACGATGAAGGCTAACATGGAAGGGGCAGAGCTGCACAAGACCCAGTTACTGCATCCCCTCACCAGCAGAGTCCTTCGGCCTTTTCATTCTTTGTGCCCTCAGAATCATAAAGGTGTGCGTTTGGCAAAGATGAGTGGTGTGGTCAAAGTGGGAGTGGCACCTCGGATCCCAGATGCGATGAGATTGGCAGCGATGTGTGTGACCTTTGCTGTAAGCACACGAATCAGCCCGTGCTCAGTAGCCTAGAGAGGAGATCCGTTTGCGGGGTAAGCAAGTCTTACCTTTCTTTGAGTCTAGGCAGTGCTGTGCTTGCTGGGCAGCACTTGAGCTCCATGTTTTCCCCCATTCCTTTAGTAAAGCCCTGTACACAAATTCGGCAGACTTTTTTATTTTTTCTGTTAGTAACACTAACCCATAAAAACGGTGACTTTAAACTCTGCTTTAAAAAATTAATCACGATACTGGAAGGCATAAAGTCCTGTATCTGATGGGACTTTAGAGGCCTCTGCTCATTCATTTTATGGTGGATGAAGCCAGAAGCTGAAGGGTTTGTTCTGGAAATCACACCACCACCTAGTGGCAGAGTTGAGTTCAGAATGGAGGTCCTGAGCCTTAGAGAATCCTCAAGCTCCCAGAGCTGGCCTCCCACATAGGATTCTGGAGTCTCAGTGACTGCCCCACTCATTGTTTTACAAACCCGAACACAGACTACAGGAAGGGCTTTGCAGTGCTGATAGATTTGATTGCCTCTCAGCCTTCCCCGCAGTAAGCTTTTGCAGTCTCACAAGTAGCATGGTTTAGGAGACTCCTTATTTTAAAGCTACGCGGAGGAATTCGGTTTGCAGGGGTGATCGTAACCTTCAGTTGAACATTATAAAGATAAGTGGTAAGAGGGCAAGGGGAAAAGAATGGGCTGGGGTGCGTGAGAAGTGCAGGGTCCCCAGAGAGGCCACTTTTCCAAGCCGTCCTGCTGCTCCCTCTGGTCACACTGTGGCCAGCAGAATGGACAGCTCATCTGCAAGTGCTATGTGTGCATCGGAAGGAGATGTAGCCATTTGCTCCATCCATGCAGGCCAGGGTCTGTGGCCACAGCAAGGGGGAGCATGTGTTCTGGACTCTAACGTCTTGGTCAGCACCTGGTCCCTGCTGCTCACTGTGGTCTGGACCTCTCAGGCCTCCATTTTCCTCAAGCGAACAGTACCCACCCTCGTCAGAGGCGACCACGCCCAGGTGCGGGGAGGGCGTCAGGCCTGCAGTGGGTGCGTGGTGAATGGCACCGGCCATCCAGCCCAGATATTGTGCTGTGGTCAACTCTGATTTCTCAGATTCCTGCCAAATTGCAGCAGTCACTGGGTGTCCTTACAATTATGCCCACTGAGAGATAGGAGGGAGCTCCATCTTCCGCCCTCGGAGTCAGATGCACGCTCCTGAAGTGCTGTCCTCCAGACACAGTCCCAGTGGAGCTGCCCCACTGGCATTTTTGCCTGCAGCAGAGACCACTGAGCAAAGCGAATCATCCCCTACCTTGTCTTTGAAGGAATGGCTTTAAGAGAAGGAAGGTATTTTGGACTTAGCGAGAATCATGTCATTGGGTGAACCCTCACCTGAGGGTTGGAGTTCATCCATCAGTTACAGTGCAGAGCTCAAAGAGCTTGCCTCGCCAGAGTTTCACATTGCATTTGGCTGTCCTGGCATTTTGGGCCCAGAAGCACCATGACTCCGTACCACCACACGTGTGAGCTGTCGGCCTCGAGGCCCGGGGCTCCCTTCAGTGCCCCGGTTCACTGAGATGGGGACGGGAACTGCTCCCTGCTGCCTCTGCCGCTCAGCCTGGCTGTCTTCACTGGGCTGGGAACCTGTGCTGTGCAGCCCTGGCAGGAAGCTGTGAATACGCAGAGGGCTGCCAGGAAAGGCCTTGCCCTCCGGGGACAGTCCTAGCTGTTCTGCTCTACCCGCCTCAGGAGTCCCGATAAAGACTTCCATGTCATGAGGTACTTGAAAGAAAACCAAATGAGATTAAGGCTTCAGAGCCTTTAAGAGTCACAGCCCTGCCTTCTGTTGTGAGGGCTCTGGCAGCTACATCAGAAGCCACAGCCCAGCAGCCCTGCATGACATCTAGAGTAGAGATAGTGCACTTAAGCGGCCCTCATAGCCTTTGTCTTGATCCTGTCTTTGTACCCAGAGTGGCTCCCTCGCTTGCTCTTTCTTCTTTTCCCCTGGATCTTGCTCTTGCTTTCTGGTCACTCTTGCTCTCCCTCCCTCACACACATGTGCTCACACCATGTCATGTCACCTCCTTGTGCACTCTTGATAGGCATAAGAGTCAGATCTGGGCACAAGAGAAGGTGTAGTGATAAGGCAGCCCCCCCATCCCTGTGCTCCTTTCTGACAGTGTGGCTTTAGCAACGATGCCCCCACTCTAGGATTGTCTTGCTCCATGCTGCTGGAAGCCTGCTTGCATGCATGAGGTTCGTGGGTATGGAAAGGAGGTGCTAGTGACTGAGAGGCACAATACCCATGTCAGAGGTTGGGTTCCCAACTCCTGCCGCCAAAGACCACAAGCCACTCCTGGCACCCCATCCCTGCTGAGATGAGTCACTGTCTGTCAAAAGGCCTCTTCTGGGTCCTCTGGGAGTCTTTGATTGCAAGGGATGGAGAGTCCCAGAGGTAAAAGCCCACAGCATCTGGCACACACTGGGGTGGCAGCTGTCGTGCCTTACCTGGTGTTTGAGGCTTGGTTCCTCAACAGAAGTTCGTCTGGAGCTAGAGTTCCCTCACTATCACTCAGGGCATGAAGTTAGAGGACAGCCCCAGTCATGACTAAGCTAACTAGCGCGCTGCAGTACCACTGCGTGCCCAGTGCAAAAGAGCCAGCACAAGCTACTGTGTCTCTGACATGTCTTACAGGGCAGAAAGTGAGTTTGTAGGAGAAACAAGTATCTTTCCTTTGTTCGTTATCTCTTCATTATAAACTAATACTTGCCTTAAGAAAACATTTTTTTTTTTTTTTTGGAACTGAGGATTGAACTCAGGCCCTTGCGCTTGCCAGGGAAGCACTTATTCTACTGAGCCATCTCCCTAGCCCAGAAAATAATTTCTGAAGTGCACACAGAGAAGGAAAGCCTCGTCCTGTCATGGAGAAGGAGTACACTCTTGCCTGTGTGATTCCTGTTCATCCTTCCCCACAACTGTAACCACGCCATAGATTTTTGTTTTGTTTTGGCTTGTCTGTTGCTGAAATCAAACTTAGGGCCTTAGGCCCGTGCTCAGGCACTATGTGCTGAGCCACAGCCCGGCCTGCTTTCTTATGGTAGCAAAAGACTTCACGTGGAAGCGTCATCACTTAACCACTTCCTGGGACTTGAGCATATAGGCTCTCCTCTGTAACACCTTTGTCTAATGAGCTGGCCGTACTTCGCCTTGCCCGCCACGCCTCCAAGCAGGACTTCCCCGTGGATTCCTAGAAGTGGGGATGAGTGAGTGCCAGATCACTGAGCAAAATGCCCCAAACCACACCGCTCCCAACATGGCAACTCCCTTCCGCTCGCAGGGGACAGAACAATATCTTGCATCTTTCCCTGGGTAACAAGCTGCCTTCACTCATGTGAGCTGTGGGGGGGGGTTGGGAGCAGAGCTGGAGGCGGAGGCTGCCATTACTGGGAAGAAGGGCTGGGCTCCTGGGGGAAGTGAAGTCCCAAGGGCAGCGAACAGCACTGGATCTTTAAAATGCTTCAGCGCAGTGTGCAGCGCTCCAGGGCTGGTCCTGGTCCTCTGGGGGTGGGAGCTCTTGGCAGTCAGTCAGCTGCACTTGGCGCACCGTCCTCTGCCCTCTTGGTGCTCTGGGTCTCCTTGGTGCTTCTGTCAGCTCCTGGAGACGGGGGAAGGCGGGAGGGTCTTCTCTGTGTAGAATGCATTTGGGTGATTTCCTACTATTTTGACATCATAGTTGAAGGTCAGAAATAGTCCAAGAAGAATTTGAGAAATGATAGCCATGTGCCAGAACAGGCCGAGTCTTACAAAGTTGAATTCTTTTTTTTTTTTAATTTCTTTTTCCCAATTTTTATTTTTTTGTTAGTATATGCAGTGCCTCATGATTACCCTTCTGCTGGGAAGCAGGTCCATGGCAGGGCACCTCTTGATTATTTTCTTGTCCCTTCCCCCCCTCCCTTTTTCTCTTGGTCCTCTTTGCGTTTGAAAAGGCTCAATCTCCCTCTTCTGTTTTGCTCTTTGTTTATATTTTGAGTAACTCATAAAAGAGAAACTGTAAGATACTTATCTATGTCTAATTTATTCCACTTAACATTAAGGTTTCGAGGTGCATCATTGAGAAATCAGGCAGGCACCGTTAATAACATTTTGTACCAAAACACATTTTTAGGTTTGAAGGGCAGGCAGGTCTTCCTTATAGGCTTTGGTACTTTAAATGAAATAAATATGCACCTTTTGGGGGGCTATTTTACTTTTAAACAAAAGAAGCATGGATTATGAAGTTTTGACTCTAGAGTTTCTGGGTTTGTTTGGGGTTGGGTTGGGCCAGATTTTTTTGGGTAGCTCAGGTTAAGTGTTCTTAACCATAATTTTTAGGATAGCTAAGAACTGCACTTTCAAAATGTGTTTATACTCTGACCTTGGTTAGTTCATAAAAGTCTGTCAAATGCCAGAACTATTTAAATTTGGCTTTGAGACTGTGTTAACGCGATGAATAATGATCGACATAAATGTGCTATATTATTTTTATAAATTACGGTTTGAGATGATCGTAATTTCAGAATATTTAAGATGCTGATCTCCGAGGCATGCTATTTTTGTAGTCAGCTGGCAGCAGCAATGTTATGTCTGCTGAACTCCGGGTGTTCAGCTCAGAATTAGGGTACCTGAACCATCCATGTAATGATTTAAGGAGTTACTAGCCAGCATGGCAATTTCATAAGAAATTCTTATTAGGACACGTAAAGGGAACTTTTCAGAGTCCAGATGGTATTTTGTAATTGGCATGTAGCTAATAAGTTGCATACATTTGCTCAAATTAAACACTCTGGCAAGTGCTGACTCCTTGGTCCCCCAGGGACTACTTGACACAGAATTGTACGACGAAGAACTCAGTGGCCTTAAAAGGACAGTAGATATGGGGAACATGGAAAATGAAGATGATTTATTAACTACTGTTGAAAGTTGCATTAACAGTCAGAGTGAATAGAAATTATGATTTATTCAGTGTCCTGTCAGTAATAAGGCCATAGTGCTGGGTGAAGGAGCTTGTTTTTCTCTCTCAGAATACAACAGGCTTCTAATCACTATTGAGCGGTCTCAGATCTGTCACCCTCAGAGCTGGACCTGTTCTTCCCGTCTCCACCAGGACGGCAAGTCCTGGGCCTTGCCCATAACAGCACACAGGAAGCACTTATTAAAGGAATGTGTGCCCTGAGACAAACCCAGCAGCAGGGGCTACCCCGCCTCTCTAGCCTCCTTTTGAGTGACACATAGCCCCAGGTGTCTGCCATCTTTGGGAACCTTTTCCCTACCCGATCTCATGAGCTACCACCGTTGCCTGTGAAGGGGAACTTTTGAGTTTTTAAAAATAGCAATAAAAAGTCATATGTACAGGAAGTGGATGTCGAAAATGAGCTTTTCTGATTTTGTAGCCATTTTTCAGAATGATTTATAAAATGAAAACTGAGGGCCAGCCAAATAGCTCAACAGATTAAAGTACCTGCAAGCAGGCTCAGGGGCTGGGGTTCAATCCCTGGGCCTGCCTTGCCAGCCCCACCCCAGGGTGTGCTGAAAAGGCAATTAAGACTGGGTGTGGTGGTGCAGGCCTGTAATCCCAGCACTTGGGAGGCTATGAACAGGCGGATGGCTAGGAGGCTGGTCTAGTAATGAGACCCTGAACACCCTGCAGACCCTTCTGTAAAATACAAAAAGAAAGAGAGACAGAGAGGGAGAGAGAAAACTGTGTTTTCTCAGATGACTTGTGAACTGGCTGTGAATGTGTGTCCTAAAAAATCTTTTGAGTTGGGGGCTGGAGAGGTAACTGGGTGGTCTAAGCACCTACTTGGCAAGAGCAAGGACTCAAGTTCCATCCCCAGTACCCCATGCGTGCTGGAACTGGACATGATGGCGCATGCCTGTAATCGCAGCGCAGGGGAGGATGAGGCAGGAGGATCATTACGAGTCAGAACTGCATAGTGAAAGCTTGTATCAAATAAATTAATTTTTAAAAAGCTTTTGAGTAGATATAATGTCACTTGAAATAAATACAGATAATTGTGATAGTTTTTCAAGACATTGGGTCATTCAGACATGTATGTTTTTTCTTTTAGCAACTTACTACAGCACTTATAATTAGTGTTCTAATTAGAACACTAATTACAATTAATGTTTTTGAACACTTATTAGAATAAGTAAATTCTGTTTTTCCATTGAGAAGTTAGTCTGCTTTATATTTACACTCGGTTTCTTTTCATTATTTTCTAGAATAGTAGACTATGTTTTTATAAGAGGTGTGTTTTTCTTATATTTCAGTTTCATATGTGACACACCTAAAGTTGGTTTGGCGTGTTTTCTTTTGCTCTTGAAAAGTTTCTGAGAGAAAAGACACCTTAGTAGGAGTGTTTATAGTAACAAATAAAAAGTCATAGGTTAGCTATTATCTTCTAATAAAGAAATTAGAATGGGCCAGGCACATTCTTCCTGGGGGAGGAGGCAGGGCCCTGGCCCTGTTCCCGGCTCCCGCTGTCGCCCGCTCAGCCCTCAGCCCCTAGGTACCCCTGGGGCCAGGCTCCCGCTGTCGCCCGCAGCCCTCAGCCCCTAGGTACCCCTGGGCCCAGGCTGCCGCTGTCACCTGCGCAGCCCTCAGCCCCTAGGTATCCCTGGGCCCAGGCTGCCGCTGTCGCCCGCGCAGCCCTCAGCCCCTAGGTACCCCTGGGCCCAGGCTCCCGCTGTCGGCCACAGCCCTCAGCCCCTAGGTACCCCTGGGCCCAGGCTGCCGCTGTCACCTGCGCAGCCCTCAGCCCCTAGGTACCCCTGGGCCCAGGCTCCCGCTGTCGCCCACGCAGCCCTCAGCCCTAGGTACCCCTGGGGCCCAGGCTCCCGCTGTCGGCCACAGCCCTCAGCCCCTAGGTACCCCTGGGCCCAGGCTGCCGCTGTCACCTGCGCAGCCCTCAGCCCCTAGGTACCCCTGGGCCCAGGCTCCCGCTGTCGGCCACAGCCCTCAGCCCCTAGGTACCCCTGTTCCCGGCTCCCGCTGTCGCCCGCAGCCCTCAGCCCCTAGGTACCCCTGTTCCCGGCTCCCGCTGTCGCCCGCAGCCTTCAGCCCCTAGGTACCCCTGGGCCCAGGCTGCCGCTGTCGCCCGCTCAGCCCTCAGCCCCTAGGTATCCCTGGGCCCAGGCTGCCGCTGTCGCCCGCGCAGCCCTCAGACCCTAGGTACCCCTGGGCCCAGGCTCCCACTGTCGCCCGCTCAGCCCTCTGCCCGTAGGCACCCCTGGGCCCAGGCTCCCGCTGTCGCCCACGCAGCCCTCAGCCCCTAGGTACCCCTGGGCCCAGTCTGCTTCTCGGGCCCAGTCTCCACGTACTGACTGGAGTGCGCCCGCCTGCCCGCCGCGTGCCTGGCTACCGCCTCCAGCAGGCGCCGCATGCAGGAGTTTGCTTTGCTTATTCTTCCCGGAAAGCACCCTCGTCACGTTCTCGCCACCCTTTGGTCGCCTGCAGCCTGGAGTGAGCTTCCTCTGGTCTCTTGGTGTGGTTTTTGTCTCGGAAATATCTGCCTTTCTTGTGCATGCATGGGTGCCACCTGCCTACTGAATTCAGACCCTTAAAGCTGGACGCTTTATTCTTTAGGTCCTAATCCAGCAGTAGAAAGCAATTGTCTTAGTCGCCTTTCCTGTTGTCAGGACGAAATGCCAGGGCACGGAATGGCCCACTGGGCTCGCGGCATCAGGGGCCCAGTCCATGGTCAGCTGTGCCAGGTCCGGAGCGTCAGCGCAGAGGGACGCAGTGGGGCACAGCTGCTTGCTTCGAGGAGGCTGGGGGCGGAGCAGCAGAGGCACGCCCTTCTGTGGCCGCCCATGGCCACCGCCTCCAGCTGCCCGTGGCCGCCTCCAGCTGACCGCGCACAGCAGCCGCTCAGCCGTGTGCTGGGGTCAGCTGAGGTGCGTGACCGCAGGTCTCCCCATGTGGGGCTAGGAGGCAGCGCGCCCGCGTGAGGCCCTCGGAGCCCCCTGGAGCGAGGCCGCCCCCGGGCAGAGTTCTTACAGGCAGCCAAGGGGAACATGTGCAGGCCTGCGCCCTGACTGCGTCGCACCCGGGTGGTGGCCATTCAAGGCTGGCCGGAACCAGGACAGCGCTTTGGGAAGGCAGCCAAGCGGCGCCTCCACTGCCGCCAGGGCCCAGCGCCTGGCGTCTCCGCTGCAGCCTCCCGCCCTGCCCGCTGCCTGGACGCCTGCTCGGGGACGGGCCGTGGTTCGGTGTGCTCCCGCTCCGCGGAGTGGGCAGTGCAGGGTGCTGGTGGGCAGCCCTGGGAAGCATCAGCGTCCGCCGGCCCGCGGGGCCAGGGGGGGAGATCTGGAGAGGGCCTCGGGGATGGGAGAAAGACTTGCGTGAGCCGCAAAGCTGGAAGTGTTTCCGCGTTGTGCGTACACTTAGCTCACCAGTTAGAGGCACGCAGAGCTTTGGATTCAGGCGCTTCTCCTGCCTTCACGGTGACGTCCACCGACTTGGAGCTGCTGCAGCCTCGTCCTTGTTGGCAGCCGAGACTCTTACTCCTGCGTGGAAACACGAATTGAAGAGAGAAATGGAAAACCGAATTAATAATTCGTTCTTGGTTGGTTTTAATCTTCTCTTTAATAACTTTGCGGTTTATGCCTGGAAGGATTGGATTGGGAAGCAGCATACCAGCTAATGTTCTGAACGTTTATTGGAACATTGGACTCTTAAAGACTT
Source organism: Ctenomys sociabilis (assembly GCA_004027165.1). Lineage (NCBI taxonomy): Eukaryota > Metazoa > Chordata > Mammalia > Rodentia > Ctenomyidae > Ctenomys > Ctenomys sociabilis. The sequence continues at coordinate 54,617 of PVKA01001598.1, read as the reverse complement.
TCTGAGGAGAAACACGTTGGTTATTTTTGTCTTGACATAAGAAATAGCATTTAAGTTATTTGAATTCAATCTAAAATAATAGCATTTAATCTGTGGTTTGGTTTTGATATTTAAGTTGTTTCATGTTAAAGTTCAGAGCACAGACTCTAATATCAGCTGATTATATGGAAAAGCGAAGGTGGGTGCGAGCGCATTTGTCTCCCTTTTGCCTAGCTTTCTTGTTCCCCTAGATCGTTTTCAGTCTTTAGAATTTTGTTTCCACTTTCTCTCCCTAGTATAGAAAATAGAAAAAGTCAAAAGCGGAGGATATCTCTTTATTTCCATGCCTTCTTAAATGTTTCCAAAATGATTGAAAGCAATGATACTTCGTAAATTTAGGAAAGCAACCTACCCTGAGTGGAGCACAGTCAGGAGAACTGCCTGGAGGGCAGCTGCCCGAGGTGCGGAGCGGTGGGCATCCGTCCTTCCTCCCCAGCGCCTCTAAAGCAGTCCTGCTGGGATCAGGATCACCATCACACATGCTGGCTTCCGTGGTGTAGTTCTCCACCCACCTGTGGTCTGGAGAACTGCACTCTCGTTTGTCAAGGAAAAGACTAGAATTTGGATGTTGGAAGGGATTTCTCCTAGGGTGGAGATGTGGTGTCTGTGTTAGGAATGCTTGGGCTGGCAAGATAGCTCAGCGGTCTAAAGCGCCTGCTTTGGCAAGCTTAGGCAAGCTCTCAGGGACCGCAGTTCGATCCCCAGCACCACATGCCATGCCTTGTGTTCTTGGCAGGTGACTTTTAATCCCAGTACTCTGCTTCTGAATGGCGCATTAATAGAGGCTTCAGATTTTGCAGCAAATGATGTCACAGGGAATCAGGTGCCAGTTTAGCCTTCGTGGTGCCCCTGCCTCAGCATTAGCTGAGCTCCTCTGTCTCACGTGCCCGACGTTGCACTCCAGCCCTCACCGTGTGCCTTCCTCAGAGAGGGGATGCTCAAGGCCCAGAGGCAGAGGTGGAAGAGCAGGGAGGTGCAGACCAGATTACAGTCACTTCTGATGGAGAGTGGACTGGCCATGCACAGGGACCCAGCAGCACTCCGGCTCCCTGGAATCTGGCAAGGGAATTCCAGACATAAGTCTTGGGCTAAGACAGATCACTTTCCCTTGCCCTGCCGGGCACCCGCTGCCTGTTGGAATCCCTGTGGAAGGCAGCTGTCTCGCGTGCATGATTGGTTGGCAGATTCCTGGGCCTCTGGCTCCCCACAGCCTTGCCCCAGAGCTGTGTCAGGGAGCCTCTGACAGATTCGCTGTGTCCCAAAACACTGGGGGGAGGAGGTGTGCAGGTGGGACTTTTGGGGGCTCATCTGAAGGTGGTGGAGGAAACTGGCAGGGGAGAAGGCACTTCCTTCTGCTCAAGGTAAGATTGCTGGCCAGTGCTTCACTGGGGCCTGACCAGGCCCAGGCACGAGCACAGTGGTGGACGGAGAGGAGAGACAAGATGAGGTCGGTGATGCACCCCACAGCTGTCATTGTTAAGTGTCAAAGTCATGGGCAAGAGGTTTCTCTTTTAAGCAGAATTTTGCCTTAATATTTAAGATAAGAGTGTTGTTACTCTTTAATTGATTCTTATTCTGCTATTAATTTGCAGGCATATTTAATTTTTGGGTCATAACAATGTCAGTAGCACTTACTTTTGTCTTTTTCTCTATGTTTGAAATAGAGACTGCTATAAGACCACACAGCTGATAAAAATGCAGCTTCTCAGTCATACTCTACAAAGTCTCCTCTCATTCCCCAAATAGTTTACTATTCTTGTCTCCTTAACTGATTTTCTGTGTAGCTTGACCTATATCTAATTAAAGCAGCCAGTGACTGGATTTTTAAAATCTCATCTCTGTGTAGACTTTGCGTCCTGTATCAGTTTTGATTGTGGTACCATCAGCGGAGCCTTTGCTTCTTGCTAGGCGCCATGCTCTGTGTTATATATTCTTGTTTAATTCTCAGAGCAACCATGAGAATTCACAGAGCACCTCTCAGTTTGGTTTTTTATTTTTCCAATTTTGCACATAGAATATTGAGGCAGAGAAGGGTACAGTGGATTTCCCAGGGGGACACAGCTCCTGAGGCCTCACTGGAGGTTTCAACCTGGCCCTGGTACCCGTCTCCTCCTGGCACTCCTGGAACCCCTGGCAGGCCCTCTGGGGATGCGCACCACACCTCAAGGAGGCCGGGACTCTCTCCCAGAAGAGGGGCCAGAGGCAGGGAGCACAGGTTGTGCAGGACGACATGCTTCCCTGTGGACGTGGACTGCACGGTTTACCCAGGAGCACCTGTGCTCGACAGGTGATGTTTCCTGGTACATCTCCGTGTCAGCAGGAGAGCTCAGTGCGTGTGTGCACGTGGTAAGTGCAGATCACATGTGCACCTCAATCCACAGGAAAGCTCAAAGCATTGAGGGGGGCCACTGGCGACCTGGAACATTGCTTATGTCACAGCAAAAAGAAGTGGTCCTGAAAGAAGTGAAATCTAAATCTGCCTCCCTCTCTGCCCGAAATCCTCGGGCACTAGTGACTTCTAATCATGGGAGCTTTGCCTTGTGATTAGTCCATGAAGTCGGCATCATAACATAAATGACACTTGAGTTCTAAAGCCATGGTGAGGTAAATTATGAAAAGAGAAACACTAAGGTTTGGGTCCTCTGTAGCTAGTGGCCTGACACAGATTTTGAGTAGACAGGACAGCACTGACACTTTTCACTGGTCTTGAGACCCCAGTGCTGCTGTGTAACTTTACAGTTTATACAGGCAGGTGGTACAGGTCACTCATGCCCATGCTTTTGTTTTTACAAAATTAGTATTTTCCTGTAGGCCAGCAGACTGAGGACCGTTTCCAGCAGTGCTCCGCTGTGACACTGAGCAGGACTGCAGCGTGGGAGGTGCTGGGTGGCCACGGGTGTGGACAGAGCCCAGTGCTATCAGGAGGAGACACAGTCAGAAGAGGGTATGGTGGAGGCAGAGGGCTCCACCATGGCCCACTGGGAGGCAGCAACTCGAGCTCGGGAGCTAGCAGCTCGTCGTCGTCATCTGCCACCTTGGTGGCTCTGGGACCCCAGAGGAAGCCAGCAGGGCACGGCAGGTGGGCACATCCACCTGGCGTGGGGCTGCACACCAGCGCCGAGGGTGGCCAAGGAACCCGGTGCTTCGAATGGGAGTGGGGCAGAGAGCAGAGTGGCAGGGACCTAGCGGGGCTGTGAGTTGGACCCTGGGACCAGGGAGCCAGGGGAGAGGAGTTCTTGTGGAGGAATTCATCTGATTTGCATTTTCCCGTGAGATCTGAACTGGGGCCTGTGCTGAGGGCCTGCCTGCAATGTGCATGAAAGTGATGATGGCCTGCAGCAGAGGGGGGAGGAGATGGAGGAGTGGGCACCTCCCTGGGATGTTTGAGAGACAGCCGTGGGCCTGCCTGAGCTCACAGGCAGGGAGACAGGGTGCAGTTTGAGGGTTTCAGTGGGAGGCAGGAGGGCAGCAGAGGGCTGCAGCGTTGCAGGAGAATGCCCAGGCGGTGGAAGCATGCCCTGCAGAGAGGGGTCCAGGCTGCAGCTGCTGTGGACCAGGAAGCAGGGCAGCCCCGGAGGCCTCAGTGTAGCAAGGGAGTACACAGGAAGTGGCAGAGAGGAAGGGAAGCTGGTGGTGTGGCACAGCCAGGGTGTTTCCAAATATTTTGTATTTTAGGAGCGCAGGCTCGGCATTGGTGGTGGTGCCATAAGGCGGGCCAGGCTGGATGTCATCCTTGGTCTGCTGAGGAGCAGGTTGGAGGTGTCCGGGCTGGGCAGCCAGTGAGGATGAGGGAGAAGGCTTGTTGCAGCGGTGACATCTTCGGGAGGGTGCTGTGGACCGCTGGAGGGCCAGCTGCAGCGGCTGCTAGGTGCAGTTGCCCAGAAGAGCAGCGGAGGAGCTGCAGGCTGGGAAGCTCGCTGGGCACAGGGCAGGGCTGCAGTGGCCCTCTGGGCACTGTCTTGGGCACTCCTAGTCTGGGTTCAGCCGCTTCTCTGGGTGGGGAGAAGGCAGCAGGCAGGTGACCCAGCCCCAGACCTGCCTCAGTGTGTGGAGAAAGGGAGGCGCACGGTCCCGGGTCATCTGTGGGTATCTGGCATGAGGGGCATTTGTAAGACTCTACGTACACCCCCTCGCCTCAGCGTACAAGGAGAGCAGGGATGAACATCATCAGAAGCCCAGAGCAGGCTTCTCCTGGGACAGGGGAAGTAGCGCAAGATGTCCCAGGCCTGGAGCTGCGGAGCGGGACGGCCCGGGGCCCAGGTGCGTGCTGTCTGTCTTTCTTTTCTTTTTTCCTAGTTTAATTTTATTTTGAAGAGTAAAAACAAAAGAACAAAAATCAGAAACAGGGTAACATACAATACCTATATTACAGGTTTTCAAAACAAGGATAGCTGATTAACAATAGTTAATATATATATATATATATTATCTATTTTTATTGTCAAATTTGTTGCTCAGATTGACATATAGTTATGTAAGATTGGTCATATGGTTGAATATTACTGCTTGCTTTCAAGAAACCTTAAATTTTTGTTCTTGTCTCTTTTCTTGTTTTACCTTTTTAAAAAAAATTATTTTAAAGAGAGTATAGTAATAATTGATACGACATTGGGAACGTTACACATTTAGAAGTCCAAGTTGACAGGTATGCAAGTGTGGCTTTTGTATTACACACTGCTGTCCTCGGTGTAGTTGCTCAGCTCGCAGATATCAGCATACAGAGTTAATCAAGGTAAAAATTCTACACATTAGCTGCTATTTCAAAAAAATGGATGGAAATTCTTAGTACAATCACCTCAGCCATCCTGAATATACACGTGCATGCTTTTCCCCTGCCTTTGTTCTCTTCTCCTTTCTCTCCCTTTGTTGTTTAATCCTTACTTTCCATTTTACTGTATCTATTATACCTTTCAGGTTTTATTTCTTCTTTCGGGTGTGCTGTGTTTCTTACCAGGAATCGTGGTCCTGTCTCTGGCCACAAGTGCTTTGTTCTTTGCTCAACTCGTGAGCTGGGTGCTGGAGGTTTCCAAAAGCATCTCGGGGCTCCACTACAGTTCTTGGCACAGAGGCCCAGCACTGGTGGGCTGCTGAGGCCGCTCCAAGGGGCTGTGGCCAGAGCGACTGTCACCTGCTATTTCAAGCTGCATCAGGGTCAGAACACATCAATGGTGATCAGTCTCTCTCTGTCTCTGTCTCTCTGTCTCTGTCTCTCACACACACACACACACACATACACACACACACACACATCTCATATCTGTTCACTGTACAAAATAATCAGGTCTTCCTGAGCATCTTTTGAGATCCTCCCTTTCCATCAGGTCTAGATTTAAACCCTACCAGCTTGGCAAGCCACTGCCTATTATTCTGTGCCATGGAGTCGCTTCGTCCTCTGCAGCCCCTTGGTGAAAGCTCTGTCGTCTGCTTCTTCCCACTGAGGGAGCAGTGAAGGGGCTGGTTGGTGGCTGCCACTCCTGAGCGATGTGCACCTTGTGTGCTCAGGGCTTCAAGCCCCTGCGTCTCCTCTGTGGTAGTGAGGACAGTGCTTGCCTCAGAGCTGCAGCCCAGAGCTGCTGCGTGAATTGATGCAAAGCTGTGAGCCATCCCAGGAGATAACCGAAGGGCTGAAGACCAGGTTTCAGGCTCCTTCTGTGCTGCAGTAATACGTGGGAGGCAGCGCGAGTGCCACTCTTCCTTGGTGTGGTGTCAGCCTTTATCACTGCAGCAGCAAATGACCCCAAGCCCAGCGCTTGCAGTACACACTAATGCCTCGAGGTTCTGTCGCTGGAGTGGTTAGGGGTGGGTTTTTTCAGCTTCTTGCATTGGTCTGAAGCCCAGGCAGGGTGTCAGGCAGCCTCGACCCTTTGTCTGCCCGCTGTGTCTGAGCTTCTTTCGGGTTTATTTGCTTAAGTGGTATGAACACTTAGCATCTCTGTCCATGATGTCTGAGCATACGTGACATTGTTACCAATCATATCAGCCGTGCTGCACAACAGATCCCTTAAGCCTGTGGATGCTCCAAGTGCTTCAACGTTGACCTCACACAGGGCCTTGCTTGGCGCCACTGGTCCTGCATGTGGCACACATGGCCCAAATCAGCGCCCCTGTTCCAGCCTGGCAGCACCCACTGAGTCCTTGCGTCGTCCGCCTTCGCCTGCGCTGCATCTCTCCACCCCAGGAATGGCTCCTGGAGAGTGCACGGCCGCCTTTGTGGAGCACAGGCTTTCTCTCCTCCCGGCCCTCTTGGCTAAGGGTAATACTTCTCAGGTGCAGGCTTGGGGCTTGGGCATCTCTGGGGCCACTCATTCTGCTCACTTCCTGTGGGCGACATGGGAGCACTGTAGAGGAAACAGAGAATCACTCAGGTGCCCGGATCTGCTCCTCTGCCTGGGCAGTGCTGCTCAACCCAGTTTGTGCTCAGCTGACAGAGGCTGTCCCCCAACAGTGTTTTCTGTACCTTGTTAGAGGTAGAACTAACCCAAAGCTACATGCGCTGGGCTGACAGTGGCTCCTTTCTGTCGCTAGCTATTGCTTCCGTGTATGCAGGTAAGTAGGAAAGAAACACACAGGGAGCACTGATAGTAATTTCCACTGCATGTGGGCCATTCGCTGAAACCCTTAATCAAGCATTCCAGGCCCATTAGTGTTTCTGTTTTCAAATGAGGGCTCCGAACGTGCTAGGGTTGTTCAAGGCACCAGCGCTACAAGACTGCTGTGCCCTCTGAGGGGCTTCTTTTCTGAACACGCAGTTGCTCTGCTTTCAGATTTCTAATAAGAGTAATCTTGCCCAGAGCCGCCCCACCCCAGACAAAGCAGGGTCATCTCCGAGGTCCCTGCTGGATCCCCAGCTTTTAGCACCCCGCACACCTTTGCAGGCAGCATCCAGAGTGACCTGAAGAGTGGGTACTTGTGCCTGAAGACCAGAAGTTCAGTTTTAGAATTTAATAAAAAGTAGAAAGTAACTTTCCTGGTGCTTAACAAATTAACTTGCTCAGTGGAGGTCCCCATCTGCTTTATGCAGACGTCACAGGACAAGAGTGTGCTTTGCTGCCACGGTGCCCAGGTAGCAGTCAGAAGTGGCTGTGACTGTGGAAGGTTGTGTGCACTACCTAACTTCCTTCCCTCCCAGGGGCCTCTTCTGCAGGTCATAGGAAATTGCTGGGGCTGAGTTTGGGAGTCGCAGGCTGCCATGCAGGCTGGTCTTGGTAACCTCCCATGATGGCCACATAATGAGAAGTGACCCTCATGGGTGCCATTTGCAAGGCCTTGGAGGTGTCCTAGAGGCCTCATTCACTGGGCCTTGCATGTCTCACTCCGCCCCTTGGCGTGTCTGATGATTTAGGGTGTTTTCCAGCTGTCCCCACCCTGCCAGCCTTGTACCCCAGCCCTGGCCTCCCATCTTATTGTCATCTGCTCCTCTGCTCCTCTTGGTAGAGTTGGCACACAGACACGAGCTTGGCCTCGGGGAGGGCAGGCACCTCAAACCACACACTGCTGCTCAGTGGGCACAGGGGGCCCAGGTATCGGAGCTGTCAGATGTGAGGGTCCCAGTGCCTTATCAGTAGAAGTCTCAGGTGAAGAGCCAGTTGCTGGGAGACACAGAGACCAAGGAAGCAGGTAGGAGGACAGATGCCCTGGATCCTGGCAGGGCACCCTGGTGGAAGGCGACCGTTTTCTGGCCTGAAGGAGCATTTTAAACAAGGGTGTTTCAAGACAAGTTAGAGTCCTGAGCCAAGGACAGTGTTTCGTATTCAGCACTGGAAGATATTTTCTGTCAACAGTAGAAGGTCATCCCTTCTCTGGAACAGCAGTCTTGTCCCCAGAAATGAAGGATGTGGAATTCTAATATTGTTCAAACAATGAGAAGAAAATGCAGAGCACAGAGGAGTGTTGTCTGCATGGAAATCAGGAGCAGCGAGCACCAGTTACCGACCTGTGCCGAAAGACAGTTGGGATGACACCGATAATAAAACTTGGAAGGAAAGTTTGTTCTTTCACACACACACACACACACACACACACACATATACACAAGGGAGCTGTTTATATTAGAGAAAGAGCAGTTGTAACTGAGCTATGACTCGCTACAAAAGCAGATAAAATTAAACATTTCAGCTCGGGTCATCAGTCTTACTAAGCAGAAGCACAATATCTGGTAAACATGCTATTTAATGTTTTTTTCCAGCGTGCCTTTCATGAAGTTGAAGCTACTTAGTACAGTTAACAAGATGGGATATAATTGCAGGTGCCTTGTGGCTAAAGTACACCCTAAGTGGTCCCTTAACTGCTGTCTGAAAATTTCATCAAAAAATAGCCTTGTAGTTGTCATCGATGTAGACTTGGGCAATTGATCCCATTTTGAAAAAGTGTATTTTTTCCAATAAGACAGAAGAAAGCTAATTGCTTTGTGATGTGGCTGTTTTCCGAGTGAGTTCTGAGATCCTGAACTCAGATGACCTCTTTTAAAAGGCACTGTTGTGCACGGGCAGCCCCAGAGAGCCGTCACCGAGCACTCGTTGGGTGCTGGGGCTGCCGCAGTTGCTCTGGTACATCAGACTGTTCGTCTGTAAAACCTTTATGGTAGCTTCAGCTCCCAAACAGGGCTATAAATAGAGATATTGCCTGTCTTCCTAAATAGGGGTCTGGTCTAAAGTCAGTTTTGACCTGGTCGCCCAATTTTTAAGAAGCAGCCAAAAGATTGTTACATTAGTGAGCGTGGATCCGTGGGTAACAACCTTCACTTGAGCTTGGAGTTGAAACAGCTTCTTCACGAGGGACGATGGCACCACAGTCCTTGTGTCTTTATAGTCACTTGTGGCAGCAGAGCACCGCTGTGACCACCCACACCTGTGCAAGGCCACCACAGCCCCCAGCAGATGCAGCGTGGCTCCGCTGGGCGGGGAGAAGCTAAAGACATTCAGCTCCAGCTTCTGCAGCTGCCGCTTCCAGGCAGGCAGGGATGGGCTGGGGCCTGGGGCGGGTCAGCCGCAGCCTCTGTGGCAGGTCATCTGCTCCTCACCTTTGCCACTCCTGGCATTGAAGGCGTTACATAAAATTCTTCCTCTTAAATGTATGGAGTTTTCTGCTTGGTTTTTAAGCAACAGAATTGGAAATGGTGGCGCTCTGAGCCATCCCTTCCTGCATCCCCCGTTAATAGGGTCACCAGAGCTGGCACACACTGCATGCGGGGCGCTGCTCAGCCAGAGACAGTAAAACCGCTCATGGCCTTGGGGTGGGGGATCAGGCTCCGCCAGATGCAGAGCTGTGCTGTGCCCAGGACGCGGACACCCTCGCCATCGCTCACGGGACGTCTGGGCAGCCCTCGGCGCAGGCGCGTGCCGGGCAGGGCGGTGCAGGGCAGCGCACGCCAGCCACACAGCGCCCATCCTGCTGCACAGCGGGAGCGTAGAGGAAACGATAGAAAGATTTGGGGAGAATGGTCAATATTTGAACTGGTTTTATTAAAAAATAGATTTAAAAAGAAAAGTTCTCAGTTCAGGGGCAGTTTTTAGTCACCAACATGTACGTTAGCAGACTGAGCAAGGCTTTTAGCTTTCAGTAGTTGCAAAGGACATTACGAGGATTCGCTGTGGCCTGCTTAAAGTCATCTGCAGTGAGCCCCGAGCAAGGGCCTGAAAGCCGTGTGGGTGGCGCAGGGCCAGGAGAGCCACCATCTTGCTGAGGAAGGTCTTTAGCTGTTAAATCTACGTGCTGCGGAGTTATTTTTCAGCACGTGTGAGGCAACATTCTCCCTGGATGACTAGAATCCAGGGGTGGCCGTTTTTCAGTTCCTTCATCTACCAATAGCTGTGAAGTCCTCCTCTGCTGAAACACTTTCAAAAAGAAGGAGGATGGAGGCTGCTGTGTAAGCTTGTTTTGGAAAGTCTCGCTCTCACAAGTTACATTTCCCCGGAACGATTGGGTAATACAAGCACAGCGGTCTGTGCCAACAGCACATGAGTAATACTTTACTGGGAAGTTTATTTTGGAAGGTGATGTCCCTGCGCATTGCACCGCTCACGTGGCCGGCTCAGGGCTGCGTGCCAGATGACATGGGTGGAGCCTGGGAGTCCTCTGACGCTTGCTGAGGTCCGGCCGTGAGGCCGTAACCCTCCCTCTCTCTGGGTCTCTTCACCTGTGCAGTGGGGCTGTGGGGAGGGAGGCAGACCGCCTTCCCTTGGGTCCTGGAGATGAGGTGTAAGTGCTCCGCCTATGCAGTCCCAGCTGCAAGCGTCCCTAAGTGCTGGCTGCGTCTGCCACAGGGTGATAAGGAAGTGCCCGTTAAGGACTTTGCATTTGAAGCCGCACAGAAGTGTTGCTATTTCAAGATAATATAGACTGCGCCAAAAGGTGTGTGCACACTTAGGCTTGTCTCTTCTAGAAGGGTGTGCGCACTTCGTGTGAGTGCCCTGGTGCACTTCAGGGTCAGGGCCCCGAGTGCGTCAGCACTGCTTTGTTTCTGTCTTCCATCATCTCCCTCCCTTATTCCCTCCTTCCCTCCCTTCCTCCCTCCCTCCCCTTCTTCCTTCCTTCCTTCCTTTCTTTCTTCCTTTCTTTCTTTGTCTTTTTGAGACAGGGTCTCACTATACAGTTCACACTGGCCTCAAGCTCATGTTGTAGCCCAGGCTGCTCTCAAACTTGCAACAATCGTCTTGCCTCAGCCTCCCGAGTGCTGGGATTACAGGCATGTGCCACCATGCCTGGCACAATGTTACTTCCATGTACATCTGTAAATACCTCCTGTAAGGCATTGCATTATTATTAATAATGACCAGATAACTTTTTTTGACAGGACCTTGTTATATACTTCAAGGTGGCCTTGAAGTCACTCTGTAGCCCAGGCTAGACTCGAACCCATGGCAATCCTCCTGCCTTGGGCTTATTTGCCTCAAGTGCTGAGATTACAGATGTGTGCCACCTGCATGCACTGGCAAAAATTTGTACAACTGTTATTGGCAGTATACTAAAGGAGCACATTCAGACTTTTATAAGATGGATTCTACCATAAAGATGGGTATTCTGCTTGTTTCCTGATGTACAATTTTAGGGGTAATTACTCTATTATTTTTTATTAATTTTATTGAGAAACAAATAGCAATGAAATAGTTTCAATAATTAATACATTGTATATTGCTGTCTTCATGGTGGTTATTCATAGTATTAGATGCAGACATGAGATCCGATCCAAACACTTGGTATAAATCTTTTTTCTCGTTGAATTAGGAGAAAGTAGCTATATATCTATCCTATTTTGTATATACAGATACAAAATAGTCATTCATCTGTATCCTCTTTTTTGTTTAGTTTTGTCAGACATGGGCATTTCATTGCCATTTAAATAGTGTAGGTGTGTGAATTCAGCAAACTATTCCAATATAGTCCAGTAGCCCATAATAGTAGTGGGTTATCTGTAGGACTGGCAATGTCAGCAGTTGTTGACCTGAGCCTTTTACAGCTCAGCATATTAATATGGCTTTACTTTTTATACCTTGTCTTTATACTTTTCTTCTGGATGGTTAAGACCAAGATAAAACAAGACCTATATGTCAAGAAGTGTAGCTTTTGTACCTGAGAAGGTCAGTCAGATCCTCTCAGGGTTTATCCTGCAACCCTGTATTGCAGTTTGTAGATCCTTGGTCAGTGTCAGCCATGTGGATGAGTCACGGCCATTGCTTGACCAATTTGCTCTCTGTGAAAGCCTGAGAGGAGGTTTTCTCTCCACATGACTCTCCCTAGGCACACTCCATATCGTCGATCACTTTTAGAAGGGGTTTTATTCCCTTCTTTACATCATGGCACTTGAACCCAGGGCCTGGTACATGCTAGACGAGCGCTGTAGCACTGAGCTGCATCCTAGTCTCTACAAGTATTTATAAGAGCAAATGTCCTATAACATATGACACTTAACTTACAAATTATAATTCATAGTGCTTCCATTAGGAGAGAGTCACGTTTTCTGGTCATAATTTAAAAGAACATGCTTGTGCTTTGCAGATCTCCTTTCACTGCACTTTTATTCATGATCGCCAAGGTTAGAAGCAGCCAGGCTGCTGTGCAGCAGGTGACTAGATTCATAAACAGTGGCACATCCACAGGAAAACTCATGCTGGGGAGAAGGCGGCCTGCAAGGACTCGAGCAGCCTCCAGTGCTGGTTTCGTGGCGTGGCTCTGGCCACGTCCTAGCTGGATAAGACAAAGCTTGGGAGGTGGCAGAGCATTAGTGTGGCCAGAGCCCGGGGAGGCCGGGAGGCAGACACAGCACGTGCAGCTGTGGCATGGTGAGAACACGCCTTTGCACATGTGTCAGAAGCCCTCGGGCATCCGGTATTGAGGTAAGTGCCTGTGTAAGCCAGGGGCTTTGGCTGGTGGCCTGCGTCTACACAGGGTCTCGGGGTCACGCTACCCCATTCTGTACCTGGTGTCCAGACTGAGACAGTTGTATGTTCATGCTACGCAGGGTACGCAAGCACTTGGAGCTTTCTGTGTAGTGATTCTGTGAACCTTATGCTTCTGTTAAAAAGTTTATTGTAGTAAACACATACAAAATAAAAAGAAGGAAACACGCTGTGCCACTGGAGAGGAGGACTTGCTTGGCTAGGTAGTTTGCTTGCCAAAAAAATAAGATGAAATAAAACAAAGTGCATATGTGTGTAAAAGGTAACTACACCTGAGTTTTGCTGTTTTATAAAGTTGAAGCTAATTCTTGTTCACAGATCATTGCTCTTGTGCTTACTAAATTCACTCTTCATAACTAGTATTTATTGATGCTGATAATGGCTCCATGTATTTGTAAAATTTAAGGAAGCAGTCTAAAGGAGCTAAAGGTTTGATCTTCATGAACTTGACAAATGCGTGAACAAGATAACCTATTTCGGTTTTTTAAAAGTCATTTATCAGTCTTGTGAACAAGGTAGAAAGTTGACGTTGCAGAATGATATGCATGAGTTGAAGTGTTTGGATTTGCATTTTTATTATGAATATAAAAACTAGAAAAAAATTTGTTTGGGATGACACATTCCCCAAGAATAGTGTTGTTACCTAGAGGGTAAGACTTTTAGTTTCCTTAGAGTCCAGTTGGAGTACCTGGTACCCAGCAGCGGGACCAGTCTTTTGGTATGCAGAGAAAGGTGTGGCTCTGCTGATGCTTCCTGCTCTGGGACAGGAACAGGGACAGTCCTGCCTTGGCTAAGGACCACACAGGCTCAGCTGGCATCCAGCCTGCAAAGCCTCTTCACTGGCCTGAGGTGGACCACACAGGCCTAGCAGGGCTAATCCAATTAACAGTTTTTAGTGTTTAGTAAAATCATGGAGATCAACCAACCCAGTGCCTGGAGCTAAACTTTTGCTCTCCAGTGAAAACTTTTGCATGAAGAGACCAATGCCATTAACCACCAGACTGACATGTGGGGAGGAAATATTGCAGGAGATAAAGCCTCGGGGGTTGCACAACCAACTTCCTTAGGAGAAGAGAATGTTCTCAGCCATAAGAACCCGCACTCTAGAGGTTTCGGTGTGGACCAGCCCCTCTGCCCTTTGGCTATTCAGATTCTGTGTTACTGTCCTATCCAGTGCTGGAGAGAAGTGCACTTGCATAGCCTTTAGGTGTTTTTGCTTGTGTGTGTGTGTGTGTGTGTGTGTGTGTGTGTGTGTGTGTTCTGTCATGAACCCTCTTCCTTTTGGTCACAGAGGAAAAGTTTTATAAAATAAAGTCAGATATTGGTCTTAAAGAAAGAGAACCAGTAAATGCACATGATTTTTTTTTTTTTTTTAGCTAGAACTAGCTGTGGCTTTTTCTTGGTAGAATGAGAAACTTGTTAGAAGCAACATAATCTGTTCTCTGCAAGTGACAATTATCAAAATTTTCATTATTTTAAAAAAGGAGCTTTATCAGGCATCTGAATCTTACTAAAGAGACTACCGTTAGTAACCATTCTTAGTTTTGCTGTGGAATTAATATTCAATGGGCCATTAAGATTCATGCAGTAGCATTAAATAATTATCCCTGCTTTACATATTCCTGTTGGCTTAAAAAAGTATATTGAGATGAGCAGCAGAGGAATTTAAAACACCCAGGTCTGAAGAAAATGCACGTACATGGCCCCTGTCCAGGACCAGGTGACAATGGCTAGCTCGGAGACCTACACAGTGGAGCCCCGGGGCTCAAGGGCACCATCCAGGCAGTGGCGATGGCTCAGGGGACCCTGCAGCAGGGTGCAGCCCGTGGGGCAGAGGGGCACTTCTCATAGACTTCGAGTGGGCCCAGTCCCAGTGGAGCCACTCCACAACCAAGTGGCGCGTGTGGGGTCAGCAGAGAGAAGCTGGCCATGCAGAGGGCAGGGCCGCCTGGCCCGGGTGCTGATTTCCGGCTGGCAGAGGTGTGGAGGTCACAGCTGTCCTCGGAGTGGAAGCAGCACAGCCTCAAGGGTCCTGAGCATTGGGAAGCATGCGCAGGAGGAGCTCTCTAACCTGGCCATGCTTCTGCACCTGGGGCTCTTCATCTGTGTGTAAGTCAGGGTTTCTGGCCCTGCCCCTCAGGCTGTGTGAGGAGTGCACGCTAAGTAGAGTCCAGTGCTCCCACAGTGCAGTATGGCTGCCGTCAGTCTCCGCAGCCTGGGCTCCAAAACCTAGGGTGTCCCCTCTCTTCTCCTCCTTGCCTCCCCTTCTCCTCCTCTCTCCCCTCTCCTCACCCCACCTCCCCTTCTCTTCTCCATTTCTTTCCATTTTCTTTATTTTAGGCAAGGATCTACAGGGTGATCAGGGTCTCCCTACTAGATTGGACTCCTAGCAATCTGCGTCTTTAGAGCTGGGATTACAGACACCCACCACCATGCCCAGCCTCAATTGTGTCTCAGCGTGTCCCGGGTGTGGGGCCGTCAGGGCAGGTCCAGGAATTGAACCCCACGCCCCTGTGCCTACCTGCAGGCAATTTAATCTGCTGAGCTATTTGGCCAGCCCTTCTTTTCATTTTCTTCCCTGAGCTGCCCTTGCTTTTTTTTTCTTTTAACTTGCTGGTGCCAGGGATTGAACTGAGTCAACTTGTAGGTAGCTAGATGGCCATTCCTCTGCTGAGCTATATCCCCAGCCCCATGTACTTACTTTTCATTTATTTTATTTACATTTTGACTCTGGGTCTCCATAAATTGCCCCACTGTCTTTGAGTTTGGCATTTGATCCTCCTGGCTCAGCCTCTGGGGTCACTGGGATTACAGGTGTGTGCACCGTACCCCACTGCTCCTATGACTAAGTTGACAGGACTCTAAAATGCAAGGTTGTGCCAGCCGGGAGGAGGGCATTGCACACTGACGGTGTGCACCCAGCTTTCTGCTTCTCGGCCTCAAGAGCCCTGGAGGACTTGGGGTGAGGGGCGGCACCCTTGCTGTGTGGGTAGGGGGGACCAGGTCGCTCACTGGGCTGGCCACAGCTTCCTGCCGCAGCCCCGGGCACAGACCTCTGGGCTCTGGGCATCCTGCCTGGGCCTACACAGCAGCCTGGTGCAGGCTGCCAGCTGACTGTGCCTGTTTCTTAGCTGGAGTAGTGGTTTTGAATATGAGCCAAGGCCCTCAGGCTGGTGAACATTTCCTGCCGTGCCCAAGATGTGTGGCCCTGGACTGCATGTATTCCTGTGTGGCTCTGTGAGCCCTGCTGAGTCCACAGCCAAGCAAAGGCACAAGGCAGTGCAGCCAGTGGTCCCCACGGTGGCCTCCAGTGTCCTGTCCTTCCACCTCAATGAAACACAGCGCCTGCAGCTAAAGTGAGGTTCAGATAAGCAACAGATCCTTTTTAACTACAAGTGTCCCATGCAATTACTCTTTCCTAAGCCTGGCGTCCTGCTCTGTCCCCATTTATAGTTCTTGTCCTGGCAGCACAGGTATTTGGTGAGGAGAATCATCCTTGTGACACTGAGAAAAGGTCTTGGAATGAGACCACTGTGGAAGCCTGGAGGAGAGTGAGCAGGACTAACGCGCCCAGCGTGTGAAGGGGAGCAGAGCGCGGTATAAGCAGAAGGGCATCCCTGTCATGCAAGGGGACCAGAAGCCACCCTGCAGGAGGGTGACTGGTGGGCAGCACCATGTGGAGGCTGCTCCCCAGGTCCCAGTGGCATCTCAGAGCTTATTTGGAGAAGCAGTGCTGAGTGCCGAGGATGTAGCTGTGAGACTCCAGTGCCAGCTCTGCATACTGTCACCTCCAGGTGACACTGACCTCCTTTCGCTCATGTCCCATTAATTCTGTCAAATGGCCTCGCCCACTTCTGTTAGTAAACACCCCTTCTCCTCCCAAAGCCGAGAGGATGCCAAGGGGGTGGTGGTGTGGATGAAGGTCAACACACCCTCTGGGTGACATTCCCCACTGCTGGGGTGTCACATTGGAGCCCCTGAGCAGGCTGCCAGGGAAGTAGTTTGAAAAACATCTTCGGGAAGATAGTGTGATTTTTAGAATACCCTTATATTTTAAAGAGTGGCTTTAGGTTTGCAAGAGAACTAAGCAGAAACACAGGAAGTGCCCTCTGCCCAGCGCTGAGCTGGCACAGCCCATGGTGATGCAGAGGGTGCTGTCTCCGAGCTTTTAAGGGCGACAAGTCCAAGGGCTCGGAGGCCCAGACCCTGGCCAGCAGGGCTGGCCCAAGGCCCTGCGCCTCACCCCAGCCTCTGCTGGCCATGCTGTGTGGCGTTCCTTCTGGTCTTCATCTTGGGAGGACATTTGGGGAGCAGCAGAGGTGGGGGCTGGACACGGTCTCCCCCTGTCTAGAATCTTATACTTGAGCAAAGGGCAGGATTCAGTGGGAGCTGTGCCTCGCTCCCTCTGGTTCTACCAAAGACTGCGGGGAGGAAGACGGTTCAGTGACTTTGAAAATGTTTTGTGCTGGGATTATGCTGAAAGTTCAAGAGATGATTCTGTATAACAGACAAGTCACTTCTGCAGTTTGCTAGAAACTAATGCAGGCTTTTAAAGTCAGTGCCCTTCACACTGTCACCCATGTGAGACCCTAGGGCAGTGGCTCAGGGCTCTCCACCTTGATGGCAGCTACTCAGCGTGGTGCCCCAGCTAAACCTGACCTGGCCTCTGTGTCCTGTACACAGCAGAGATGTGCAGCTCACCGCACATGACCTTCCCCGAGGGCCACAGCGAGCTCTTGCCAGAGACAGCCTGGTCTCCTAGCCTCTGGGTCTGTTTCCCCTGAAGACCCATTGACTCCGCAGCCATGCACTGAGCTCAGGTTCTTACACCTCTTACTGTGGAACCCGTGCAAGCATCTCTGAACCATGTGTGCCTGCTGGCTTTTCCTGACCTCACGGCTGCTGGTGTAGCAGGATAGGCATTGTGCAGAGACCCTGCACTGCTCTGACCTCTGCTCTGGCCCAGAGGCCCTGCCCCTGCTGAGCTGACCCCTGCCCTGGGCCTCTCCCCAGCCCCAACGCAACACCTGTAGCGTGCCTTAGACAGATCTGTTTCCAGGAGTCAGAGCTTCTCCTGTCAGCCAGCCACATGCCTGGAACAAACCTGATGCAAGCTGAGCTGGTGCAGCTGATGTTCTGGGACCCCACAAAGGAGTAGATGAACGTTTAGAACTACAGGGTCGTGCATGAACTTAGACTTACAAAGAACTTTCTTCTTCTGTGTTTTGGATACCAGATTCTTGTGTTTTTTAAATGTAGAAATTTATAGAGTTTGCATATCTAGATTTGCCTGGTTTCTTGTTTATTTGTGCTCTTGTTTATATATGTTACCAGTTAAAATTAGGAGAGTCAAGATTGCAAAGATGAAAGGCATGTTTAGGTTTTTAACAAAAATAATTAGAATACCTTGCATGTGTGGAGCATTTCCTGTGTGTCGGGCTCCATGTCAGGTCCTTAGCTGCATTATTTTACTTGCTGGTCGCCACACCCAGGGTGACTTGTATTTATTCCCACTTGGTGAGAGTAGCGGGTAGTTCCAGGAGGTTAGTGACCTTGCTGGGAGCCACACCTGAGTTGACAGCGTGAGCATGAGATGTCTGTGGTGTTCTTCCTTCTGCCCTATTCCTGAGTAGATGGGAGGGTTTTCCTTAAGGACCAGGGAGGAAGTGGCAGTCTGAGCAATAGTCACACTGTGGAGCAGGACAAGGGCTTTAGGGATTTGGCACCCTACCGCTGCAATGCGGAGCAGCAGTTCTGGCAGCACCATCCAGGTACCTGACACCTCACTTCCGCCTCTCCCCTTCCTGTCCAATTCCCTCCTTTCTTTCTACTTCCCTCCTGGTTCCATGGCCTCCTGACTCCTCTGTGTACTTGTGTCCCTGCGCCTGCACCGCCCCCTGGCCTTCACGTGCAGCCTGAATGTATCAGGGTTCTGCTGCCCTGGGTAGAGCAGAGGACTGGGCCTGTCTTCCCCCAGCCGTAATGAGAGCCACACGGCAGGCCGCCAACATCGAGGACTCACGTCCAGCCCTTCCCTCTCTGTCTGTGGATAGAGGGCCAGGGTCGCATGGCCCCAGCTGTGGACATTCTGTGTAAGACCCCAGAAAGGGGGCTCTAAGTGGGATATGAGCTCCCTGAAGAGGCAGTGGAAGCCTGCCATTTTTGTAAGACCTGTCTGGCAAAGACGGATATTCAAAAGAATTTTAGTGTGTCTATGGGAAAGTTCAAAGTGTGATTGAAGCTTCAGCAAATAGAAGGAGGTGTGAGGAAGGTTCCCAGCAACCCCACCCACTCAGGTTAGGGAAGCTGAGGGAACACAGGCATTTCTTTCCACTGTCCTTGATGAGGTTAGACACGACATTGAAAATAACTAGTTGGGTACAACAATAGTCATACATAACATTCGAGTAGTTGCCTGTACGTATCAACTTTCATTGGCTATTGATGAGGGTGTTGAATATGCGCACATTATGTGATGGATTATAAATCAGATGGAGTCTTGCCCTCTCCCCTGTAGCCCCACGCAGCTTATTATTCAGGGTAGGGGACACTCAATAAATGACATTGCATAATTACTCGGCCTGGATATCAATTGAAAAGAAAGTACACACTGATGAACCTTTTCTATAAGCAGAGAATCAAGGAGAAGCAGATGCTAGCTTTTGCCTATCTTGTGCCTTCGACTTTTCTGAGCCAATGGATCGCTCTTAGGAAATGCGTCATTCTTGCCTGATTCTCCTTGCGCTTTGTCAGCTCTCCTGTACTTCACACCAAGGCAAATGTGTATGCGCAGCACGTGTCTTGGTTTGCTTTTACTTTCTTTTTCTCATGAGAGGCTCAGCATGCGCTGAAGTCCTAATCCTCCTTTAGTGCCTGTTTAGTCTGTTTTAATCTCTGCCTTGGCTATCAAGCTGTGGACCTGTAAATAAGTCCATGAAAGGCTGCAGCACAGAAGGAGCCTGTGCAGGACATCAGCACTGTCCAGGGCTTCTGTGTGGCCAGGGGAACTCAGAAGTGACTTTATCCATTAGCTCACGATGACAGGAAGCCCAGAGAGAGAGAGTATCTTGGTCCCTGGGGCCCCTCAGTGGCAGTGGCTTGGTCCTGCAGTTAGAAGCTGGGAGCATTTGGATGTTTCACTTAAGTCCTAAATCTGAATTAAGTTCATTTTATGTATGATCTGTGAATCCAGGTTCATGATTATTCTGTGCTGGTGTACCCACTCCCCAATGGGTATGTACACACATGCCATACACACCCTCCAGTCAGTTTTGCCAAGGTAAGTGGCGCTCAGAGGTGACTGCCCAGAGCAGCTGGCCACCGCAGCAGTTGTTTCTCTCACTTTACACAGGCCTACAGAAGCCAGCCTGATGCTCCATTCAGGATGCTCCGACATTGTCTCCTCTTTTCTAAAATTAATTCATGTGAATCTCCTGAAAGGGGGGGCCCCTTTCACAAAGCATGTCACAGCGATGTTTGACATGTGGGAAGCTGAGCAGTAGTGTCAGGTTGTTGCAGGGGCTGGGGTGGGAAGCGCTGATGTGCAACACGGGAAGCTGAGGAGACCCCAGGCGGGGCCCATCGGAGCCGGTCATGCAATTGGTTCTGGTTTCCATTCAGAATTGGCACTGAAATAAGGTGTGATAATTTTTTCTATTTTATGTCAAGTGTATTCTAAAAGCTTTGGAAATTTGAAAGTTATCTTTGGAAATGTACAGGACAGAAGCATTTACCAACAATTACAATCTAAGGTGTTTTTGTACATTTCCACTTGCACATCCTCCTGCATTTCTGTTTTTCATGGTGTGAACATAACTGATTTAATATATTGTATAAAATTTAATAAACATGTGACAGTCTGCCTTCTGCAAGCAGATTGGTCTGCAGACACAGGCAGTGTTGATGGGAATTGACTCTCCATGAGGAATTCAGATTCTAGTTTTTCTAGATAAGGAAAGAGCCTCAGACTGTGATTCACTCCTGAATCACAAATCTGGGACATTGAAGGGATTCTAAATAAAGTTCCCTGGCCTTAACCCAATGACACTTTCCAGTTAGATTTATTTGTAAGAAGGAATTTATTTTTTTATTTTTTTTTTTTTTTGTCTTTTTTGAGACAGGGTCTCACTATGCAGTTCAGGCTGGCCTTAAGCTCACTTTGTAGCACAGGCTGGTCTCGAACTCACAACAATCCTCCTTCCTCAGCCTCCCAAGTGCTGGGATTACAGGCCTGCGCCACCACGCCTGGCTAACGCGCCACCTGGGCTTAGTCTTTTGACTTAGGGAAGAGCAATGGCTGAGTGCTGGCAGGCGACTGCGACTGTTTGCTCTCGACGCTGCTCTAGGGTTGGCTAGTGTGAGAACAAGCCCCGCCCCCTGACTGTGGACGAGTCACTGCTTAGAGTCACGTTGTGTTTCTAAGTTTCAAGCCGCAGTTTCTTCATCTGTCAAATGACGATAATAAAGTACATTTCATGGAGTTGTACCAAAAACTAAGTTCTATACCCAAAGCAACCGTTTTAGAGTCCCCAGCAGGTAGTAGAGATCCCACTTGCTATGAGCAGTTGTGACAGCGGCAAAGCAGAGATGCCCTGGTTAGAGAGGCTCGCTGCTGCCCTCAGGGACAGGCAAGGCTCCCCAGGAACAGAGCGGCCTTGATCTCACTGGGGGATTGGGGTCTATCGTTGGAACGGTATCTGTGATGGTGTGATGCATTTTAAGACATTAAAAATATGGGACATGATTAACACACTTGAGAAGTGTGTCCGTCCTTGGATGATTGTTTCCAAAAGGAGAAGCTCCAGTTGAGTCCCTAAGCCTTTTAGAAGTAAGTTTATACAGAAATAATTATATGTGGTCTCTGAGTCATGGAAAAATGTATAAATTAATTTATGAGATACAGGTTTGTCTTTTAAAATGTAGACCTACATATGGACATGTTCAATTAAAGACTGATCACATTAAAATAAATGGAAGGTTATTTTAATGTAGGTATAACCACAGGGAATACTTTTTATTTCTTGTGGATATTTCAAAAGCATCTCTCCATATAGTCTTGGTCAGGAAACATTAATGCTTAAAGGAGAATTGTGAATTTTTGTCTACATAGCATGAGGTAAACCAAGTAGAAAGGACTTCAGGCAATAATATGCATTTTAAATATATGGTCTTACAGATCTTATGAGAATAAATGTAGGAATGATTCATCCATTTGGGATGAGCTAACTCTTGTTATTGGGAACGGATTTTTTAAATGGTATTTGTATTAAAAAGAACTAAATGGACTTGAAAGAGAAAACTTTCCATTTCTAAGCATGAGGGTTGTTGTGCATCTGTCCTGCCACCACCCCCTTAAGTAGCCCTAAACTTGAACGTTTTAACCGTAGGGTAGTCGGTGCTCACAGTCTTGTTCCATGTCTTCCTCCAGATGATGAAACACGCCTGGGACAACTACAAGCTGTACGCCTGGGGGCTCAATGAGCTGAAGCCCATCTCCAGGGGGGGTCACTCGAGCAGTCTGTTCGGTGAGTAGCTGGGCCTGCGGGGCGAGGAGCGTGGGCAGTGCGGGACGCAGCGGAGAGTGCGTGGTGTGATGGACAGGGAGGGCATGTGACAGGGTGGAGGTTCGTGTGGTGTGGCGGCGCATGCGACGTGAAGCCAGAGTGTGTGTGACACGAAGCAGAGTGTGATGTGACGTGAGGTCCTGTGATGTCGCAGAGTGCGTATTATGCGCGTGTGACGTGGAGGGGCGTTCACGGACGTGCGCAGGCGCGCATGATGCGGGGGCTGGGGCTGCGTCCTCCCCGCCGAGCCGCCCACCTAGTCTGACTCTTGTCTGTATCTGGGCGGCACGGGCCTGTCGGTTTCCTCTGTGGAGGAGCTCTGGCGCCTCTCCCTGCTGCCCAGCCCGGTCGCGGCCCACAGGTGAGGCTCCTGTCCCTCTACTCTGGCCCTGATAAGACCGCCAGAATCTGGCTCGGGGCTTGGCTGAAGGCAGCAGACCCGAGAACGGCCTGCGCCTCCCCGCGTGCGCATGCGTGCGCACCCAGGCTGAGCCTCCCTGCGTGCGCATGCTCTGGTGGCCCAATCTGCCCTTCCCTGTGCATGTTCTCGCCTCTGGGCATGTGCTGGCGTGTGCACAAGCGCCGGGCTGAGCCTTTCTGGGTGTGAGCCCGCGCCGCCCTGGCCTTGGCTAGGTGGGAGGGATGGCGGAAGGGTCGCGGCTTCAACCGTGCTGCACGTCTGCGGTGCTCCCTGCCCGTTCCCTGGCTGCTCCTGCATGGGCAGCAGGCCTGAGGGTGCCTCGGCAGGGGAGGCTGAGCCAAGGGTCTTGTAGGGGCCAAAAAGCGCAACCCTGTTTTTAGTTTTCTCCCTGGAGCAGGTGTTCCATTGAAAAGCCAGTTCGCATTTATTTTTATTTATTTATTTTATTTTTTTGGCGGAACTGGGGATTGAACTCAGGCCCTTGCACAAAGCGCTTATTCCACCGAGCCGTCTCCTCCGCCCTGCCAGTTCCTATTAATTGACAATGATTTTACCAAATAGGTTATGTGGTCTCAATGTGCTAATGGCTTCCCAATTTAACGACCTAACTTTAAAATGTATTCAAGCCTCTTTTTCTTACTTTATAAATATTGGCTTTTTCAGTAAAAATGTTTCTCATTCTGCACTTAAGAATTAGTACTGGGCCCGCAGGCATGCAGCGCTGCTCCGCCCCGGGCGTGGCGGCACAGGCCTGTCATCCCTGCCCTGGGAGAATGAAACACTGCGAGACCGAGCCCGAGCTGCATAGTGAGAGCTGCATACCAAATACACAAATGGAAAAAATAAGTTTGGAAAAAATGACTTTGGATATTACCATAAGGAAATGATATATTAACAATAAAATGATATTTATCTTACTACCAAGAAACAAAATATCTGACTATTGATAGTTGTCAATTAAGATGGGCCCTGTGAGGATTTCTTTCCACGCTGGTGCCCCTACAGAGAGACAGCACAGAGCAGTGTTTCTGTGCCACCGAGGGGACCTAAAGACGACTTCCGGAGCCCACGTCGGAGCCTGGCAGCTGATGGCCCGACTTCTCCCAGCTTGCCAGGTAGAAGCAGGCAGTCTGCGGCCTCCACCCACCTCCTAGTAGTGGTCCTTCCCTCCCTTTGAGCCAGGTTGCCCCGAGGGCCCCTCACACGCAGCCGGTTATTGGTGGGCTGTTCATCCCCCGAATTAGAGTTTTCCCAGCGATTCTTCCCAGGCATCTGCCCAACATGCTTTTTCCTCCCTGTTGTTTCTTCTCACTGAGACTAGAGAAGAAACTAGTTATATGGCTAATTTAAAACGGCTTAAGAGGAGTCGAGGAGATGGCTCGGTGAAATAAGCGCTTCCCTGGCAGGCGCAAGGACCTGAATTCAATTCCCAGTTCCACAAAAATAAATAAATAAATTGAATAAATAAATAAAAATAAAATTGTTTAAATACATGTAGGAAATAATCCCAAATCTTCAGCACATTTATTTAACAGTGACAGCCAGGGAGATGGCTCAGTGGAATAAGCACTTCCCTGGCAAGCCCAAGGGCCTGAGTTCAATCCCTGGTTCCGCCAAAAAAAAAAAAAAAAAAAAAAAAGAGACTAGAGCTCAGCATACTATTATGGCTTTGGTTTATATTTAAGCGTGACATAATGCACTTTGGGATCAGGGTCGCCATGCTGCTGTAGTAGTGGGACGTGGGCTATAGAAGTCGACTGAGAGTTTTCCCACACTGGGCTCAGTGGGAGATAATTTGTGCTTTAGTAGCTTTTTTCAGTATGAAATTAAAATACAAAAATGAAAACTTAAAGCTCTTCATAAAATGACAAAATAGGAAGCTGGTGCCATATTTGAAAACCATATTTCAAAATGCTGCTTGAAAATATTCCCTTCAGTGTTGACCTGAATCCGTAGTTCCATCTCAAAATGTTTTGTTCTGGAGAACATTGAATTGCAATGAAATATGCCCTGGAACGGTTCCATCATCGTCAGGTAGGGCGTGGAACTGCCCAGGGTGGTGTGGAAAAACCAAACCTTGTAATGTTCTAGCACCCAAGACCTCCTAGGGGAACTGCTTTCAGTGCAGGGTTGAGGGGCTTTGCCCTTCACCTAAGAGGTGAACTTCTCTTCGGGGCACATGTGGCCCTGGCCTGGCCACTGCATGCAACCTCTGCACACCGGTTGCTCACCTCCCAAGAATGGCATCACTGCCTGTCATGCAGACTATGAGGATATGGAGATGGGCAGGACAGGCCATGCCCTTAAGAGGGCACAGTCTGGGGAACACAGGTCAGGGCAGGGGACAGTGAGGACAAGAGCCTCCCAGGATGGAATAGAGGCTGGCCAGGCCTAGGTGCCATCAGTCCTTGGGCAGCCATGGCAGTCAGACTCAGTTTGCAGTATTATGTGTTGGACTTTTCATGTTTATGGGCCCAGGGAATAGGGTAGGGACACTAGCACCTCAGCCCTGGAGCAGGTGCAGAGTAGCGCCAGTGAGAACAAATTGTGACACATGATGCTTCCTGAGGAGAGCAAAGGGAAGAGCCTGTGCTGAGGCACTGGTCCACAGCAAGAACCGGCATTCTCCACGTGAGACTGTGTGCCTGGGAAACGCCCTTGTTCGCTCTGCTGGCCCACTTCAAGCTGTATAAGCCTTGGCCCCCAACACAGGTGTTCGCTGAGGGCAGTGAGCATTGGGTTTGTACGCATTCAGGTGGAAAGCAAGATCTCTGGGGTGGGTGCCACCAGCTGGGCCAGTCTACCAGCATGTGGGTCACTGCTCATGGGTAGGGGGATGTGACACAGATTGTCCAGCCAAAATATGTAAACAATGTGGGTAGGGACACTTCATTGTGATTCCAGGAAAATGAACCCACGTCATGCTCCAATTAGTATTATTATTTTTGGTATTTTTACCAGAGAATGCAGTTGCTAAAGACACTCCTCAAACTTACTTTCTGTGATGCAAAAGAGACATTAAACGTGACATGTCATTACTTGTGCTAATGTCTAATTTGTTATTCGTGCATGTTCTTTAGTTTCCTTCAGTTTTAGACTATGTTCAGAATTATAGCTTACTAATCATTTCAGAATTATACCATTTTATGCTTTAAACTTATGAGAATTACCCCCTTTTTTCATATGTGTATGTACTTTATTGAATTTTTTTTTTCTTCTTGTATTTTCAGGTAACATCAAAGGAGCAACTATAGTAGATGCCCTGGATACACTTTTTATTATGGGAATGAAAGATGAATTTCAAGAAGCAAAACTATGGATTGAAAAAAATTTAGACTTTAATGTGGTAAGTTAAAAGCTGCTAACAAGGGCCTTTAAGTCTTGGTTGACTTGAATACATTTATACTGAGTATATTACTGTGTTATAATGTACCCTGGGAGACTGAGGTAGGAGGAGCAAAAGTTCAAACCCATCCTGAGCAAATTAATGATATAAGGAGACTGTCTCAAAGTAAAAGAGCTGAGGCTATGGTAGAGTACAAAGGCATATATGTCTGATATATTTGTTCTTTATGTTTCTGTCAAGAGTAAAAGAAACAAATATTTATTGAAACCCTGTGTGCCAAGTCCCAGAACAATCTGTGAGACACAAAGTGGAAGGTACAGGGGCTTCCGTGCTGTGCAGCGGTCCCTGGGACTGTGGCTCCGCCAGGTCTACGTGTGCTCCTCTGCTGCACAGTCCCCTCCCAGAAAGGAGGCTTCAGACTTCCTGTCCTTGCTCCTCCCTAAACCCTAGGGACCACAGCCCTGTGCTAAGCCCATGCCCTCTCAGGAGTCCTGATTCAGGGCTGGGCGACTCTGGTCCGTCTAGGGGACTGCAGTGGGAAGATGCCACTTCACATCCAGTCGGCCCGCGTTGTTTTATTTCCTAATGATGTTGATAAGGAGCTGACCTAAGAGAGCAAGATGTTGGCCCTGGCTTTTTGTTTTCAGTCATCTGCTTATGGGCGTATTGTTGGTTAATTATTTTCAGTCTGCGATTACTTTGCAGAAATCCTCGTTAGCCGCTGTTTGTCAGAGATGTGCTTGATAATATCTGTAAATCACATAGACCGGTGTGAGCCACACACTGAAATGTCGGGAGTGGGTGAAGATAAATGCCAATAGCCCCTGCTCTGTGCCACTCCACCATCACCACATTTAGTGTAGGCACTGGACTCCTTGAGGGTGGAACACCAACAAAGAAAACTCTAGTTTCCCTGGGTCAAAAGCATTTTTTGTTTGGTTTTTTGGTGGAACCGGGGATTGAACTCAGGCCCTTGTGCTTGCCAGGGAAGCGCTTATTCCATTGAGCCCTCTCCCTGGCCCCTAAAAGGGTGTTTTAAGTCCAGTGTTGTAATAGCTCCTCTAATTACCTATGTGTATATTACATCTGAGAGACTTTATGGATAGGGTATGTTGAATCTGGGGATAATTGAAGCCAGACCATAAGAGACGCTGTCCCACGACCAGCGGGTCAGCCCTTTCATCTTCGGTATGAGGAAACAGGGGTAGGGAGCCGGGGATGTGCTCAGGGTTGTGGAGCTGCTGATCAGACTCACCGGGGAGTTGCGATTTATGGACAGGGCCGAGCACGAAAAGCAATGGAAAATTTTTCTTTTTTCCAGTCTCCTTTTTCCCTCTTTTTTTTTTTTTTTTTAAAGAAAAGGTAGGCTATTCCAGCAGTGGAACACTGGAGAGACCACTACAGTATCCAGGTCCCTCACCAAACCCAGCCCCAAAGCCAGGGGCTGCATTATTATAATAACCAAGGATGGAAACCTCTAACGACAAGAGGCAAGAGGTCACCATAACAAAAGGCAGCTGGCAGCTCCCCCACCACAGCGATGGGAACAGTTCTGGTTCTGTGGACTGGGGGACCCTGAGCACACGGTAGGGATAATGTCAGAGGCGTGGAGATGGTAACATCACTTTCTTCTTTATAGGGTAGAGATTGGACTCCCACTGAGTGACTGCTAAGACACTGACCTTTGAAGTTTTCTTTTTCTAAAATTTTACTTTTTAATAAGATTTCATCCCATGTATTGACTGACACTTTGTATATCTTTTAGGGCTGGTAATTGTAGGTGTGGGCCATGGCTAGGACCTGATCATTATGTCCTACAAATGCACTGCTCTGTTGAAGAAAATGTACTTCTAAGAATTAGAGCTTCAGTCTGTTGATTTGCAGCTGCCTTTGTGAGAAGCCTTGTTACCTACTTGTAGCAGCTCTGTCTTAAGAGTGTTGTCATGTTTTCCTTTTAAAAACTGTTACTATTAGGGTGCAAGTGATAGTGTTTCCCATATTATATCTCTCTCTAAATTCAGAAATAGCGTATTGATTCACTCTCCCAGTCATTACATTATGGAGTTCATCAGCTCACTGTTTTATCACATTTGAGAATTTGGTTAAAGGATTGTT
The DNA here is from genome assembly GCA_004027165.1 of Ctenomys sociabilis. Lineage (NCBI taxonomy): Eukaryota > Metazoa > Chordata > Mammalia > Rodentia > Ctenomyidae > Ctenomys > Ctenomys sociabilis. The sequence goes on along the minus strand of PVKA01001598.1, from coordinate 26,738 downwards.
TCAAATGATTTTGCCTACCAGATTTTTTTCTGAAGGCAGGAGAAATTGAAAGAGCCTTAGCAAAACATATCATTCCAACTTGATTGCTTATCTTCAACACTTTTTTTTCTGATAAAGTATTTGAATTGACAGTACAAGGATGTTGTTTTTTAAAACGTAGATTAATGCATACAAATTTATTGCAAGAGAAGACCGAAAATGAAGGGAAATTGTAACCAGGACAAACCAGAGCTGTTGGGTTTCCCTGTGGTGCTCCTAACCCTAAACACATCCTGCAGTCGCGTGGATTTGTTGGTAGACTATAGATATGCCCTTGAAAGTGCAGGTGCTTGTCACTGGCTGCATTGCCATAGCTAAGATTCTTTTTGCTTGTATTAAGGTTTATCAAATTGATTCATTCTGTGTAGTTCTCGGCACACATGACTGTACTGCCTGGCTTACATGAAGTCAGTGAGTAGCATGTTGGGGGAGGAGCAAGTATGTCGTGGCCAAAGCTCCCTGGTCATCTAGGCCGTCTGCAGCGGGCCGAGGTCCTGAGGAAAGCCCACAGCAGAGGCGCTGAGGGTCTTTCAGGGGATTGTGTCAGTCCACGTGTGCAGCACTCCTGTGAGCCTTTCTGGTGTGGGCGTGGCACGTGTGCACAACACATCTTCATTCCTTTTTCATCCTTTTCCCTCCTCTCTGTCCCCCTCCATCTCTTGGTCCCCTTTCTCTTAGAGAAAGATCTCCCTAATTTTTTTATTATCTATATTTTATTTTGCTCTTCACTTATACTTGGGTTCTCATACCAGAGAAACTATGTGATTTAAGTTTGTGTATCTGATTTATTTAACCTAACATTATGATCTCTTCCTGAAAGAGTTAAAATCATCACACTACAGTGATGCACACCTGCCCATGTGTACAGCAGCACAACTCATAGCAGCTGAATCTCGGAAGTGGCCCATATGTCCATCAACATGGACCAGCAAGTAAAGAAAACTGGATATTTATGCACAGTGGCATACAACTCCTCCATAAAGAGAGATACTGTAAACTCAAGGCATTTGTAGCAAAAATGGGTGTGCCACTTTAATGCAAAATAATCCTAGGACACACACACACACACACACACACACACACAAAAGAAAACCCAAGGCCATGGCTTATTTATTCCTTACTCATTGAGTCCTGCAGCTTTTACCAGAATTCTTCAGAATATCTGTCAGTTACCCTTTAGGAGCCTCTAGTCTGGTATGGGGAGTGTCCAGACAGCCTTCCTAAAGCTACGCTGTCCATGGGAGCCCCAGGAGTAGGGCAGTCAGTATCTGAGACAGTCCAGGTAGCAGGCCAGCAGGTGTCTTGTCCTACTTGAACTCTGTGATGGTTTCATAGGCTAAGTGGTACTTTCGGTGTTATATAGATGAAGATGTGATTAATCTACCTACAATGATGCAGCAAGAGCGAGCTGTGGTTTGAACAGGGCCCTCCCAAATCAGTAACCATGTTTTGTTGGAGAGGAAACTCGAGTTGAGAAATGGATAAGCAGCCAGAGAAGTTGAGTCTTCTAAGGCTGGGTGTGTGACTTAATGTCCCAGAACTCCCTCGAATGTGTCACTTCACAGGCACTCAGTAAGTGCTTGTGAAGTGTATGAGAAGCCAGCTGTCTTGTCCTGTGTCGACCACATGTGATAGACTCAGCAGGGAGGCAGGTTCACAGCACAAAGTGACAGTGTCACGTCAGATCTGCAGCTCAGGGGCAGTTGGTCCACCTGTTTGGCCTAACCTACTTCTGAGACAGATCGGTGAGTGGTGGTGGTTCCCACTATGGGAAGATCATGAACATCAGGACAGAGAAAATGATTCCGGGTTGTCCATCTAGCGTGGGGCTGCTCCTTCTTTTCGGTGATTCCTCTGAGAACTGGTCCCCAGATCCTCACCTGAGATGTGCTGAAAGCTCATGTCTGTAGCAAGTTTTGTAGAATATGTAGATGTTTATTCAGGAACAATTCATAGTACAGATCCTCTAAACCCAAAGACTATATGAAAACAATCCTTAAATGTGTCTTTGTTCATGAAGGCCTTGTCTTGGTGCTAGTGGCAGGGCTGTGTTTGAGAGAGAGACAGCAGGTCCGTATGACCTTCTCTAGACATCGAGGAGCAGCACCAGTGACTCTGAACTTTGGCCTGCCCATGGGTTGTGCCTCTGGTCGTATGGACCCCACGTGTTTTGGATAATACAGGAACTGGTAGCAAAGGGCTTCTTTATTTTTTAAGATATTTGTTTATCCAATTAGAATACCATGCTACTCTTCATTTCAATGAAATAAGTAAGGGGTAGGAATCCCTGTCTGAAAACTATATATTGATTTTAAGAAGCAACCCTGATGTTCTTATACAACCGAGTGTGTGCTGGGCCTGGGCCTCCCCCAGATTTCCATGCTCCCGAGTGTGAAAACAGTTCTTTGCTCTTGGAAAACCTCTGTTTTGAAGCAGAGGAAGATCCCAGTAGGTGCAGGTGACAAAGCTCAATATTCTCTTATTTAGTGTTTTCCATGTAATGCTGAGACTCCCTGCCAAAGTATTCACTTGGGGTTTGGATAGGAGAGGAGCTCTGTCTCTCATAGATGAGTGATAGATTGGGCCCCTGTTGCCCAGCTTTCCTACTGCTGGGATAAAATCCTGTGACCTAGAGCACAGTTTCATAGTTGCAGTCTGTGGTAAGCTGGTTTGTACTCTGGGAAGCTGAGTCAGAGAACTGTAACTCAAACCCAGGGTGGGCAGCCTGTAGCTTAGGGAGACCTAGTCTCAAAATAAAAAACAGCCGGGTGTAGTGCACATTCTGGAGGCTGAGGCAGCAAGATTGCCAGGAGTATGAGGCCAGCCTGAGCTAGAGACTTCAAGTCCAGCCAGGCCTACTTGAAGGTCCTGTCTCAATAAAGGGGGTGCTAGTAGCTTATTGCATGAACCCTGAATTTATTCCCCTTTCCCACAACCAACACCAAAAAAAGCATGGGAAGGCTAGCCGCTGCCATCTCTGAGCAGAGCACAGCGGCTGCAATGAGGGCAGCCCGGTGCAGAATCAGCGCAGCAGTCAGGAGGAGCTCAGGCCTGAGCTGTGCCTCTTGCAGCCCCAGCGGCACCCCTACCAGGCCACTCCTAGCAGTACCCGAGCCATGGGCAGCAGTGTCCGCCCGCTGAGGTGTGTGGTTGCCCAGATGCACACTCCCCAGAAGCCCTTGAACTGCACAAGCTGACCATCTGAGGAGCTTTCTTGGGTTCTTCCTCCTTTCGCTTCCCAGCCGGCATGGCAAACCCACCCCTCACAGTCAACCAGATGCTTCCTTCCTGTCTTTGTAGCCCAAAGAGCTTGCACTTCTTTAACAATCTTAAGAGACTCTTGAAACTGAAAGCTCTGGGAGTGTGAAACACTGCCATTTAATCTGTTAAAAAGAAGTTTCATACTTTATCTTAATCCTCAACACAACATACACTTTTCAGTGGCATTTATAAGTAAAAGTATATGTTAATCCTAAACATAGGCAAGGCTTTTAGGCAACCATTTATCTTTTTTAAAATTGTTGTAAAAATCTTTTATTTATTTGATACATGGTCTCACTGCACAGCTGAGACTCATAATGATCCTCCTGTCTCAGCCTCCCCAGTACTGGGATTACAAGGGTATGCCACCACGCCCGGCTTCGGTGGTTGGCACTGCATGTGATACCAGGGATTGAACCTGAGTCTTTGAGCTTGCCAGGCAGGTGCTTAGACTGCTGAGCTATCTCCCTGACCCCCATTTGTCTCTTTTTTAGAAAATTGCTTGTCCTTAATCAGTGTCTTTGAAAAGTCATATGTTAGCTTCAAAATGCCTGTCAGGAAGGGAAAGCATACTTATTATGTTAGTAGAAATATAGTTGTTATTAAGCCTCATTGCTACATTAGATTGTCATTGACATTTGTTATTAAGTGCAGTTATTATGTTAATATGACAAGGGTGTGGTTATTAAACCTTGTTATTTCTCATGTATGATAAATGGCCTGGATATCCCAGCTTATGTAAGAGCTGAAGGGAGTTTGGGAACTAGCTGATAATGGAATACTCTATGATTTTAGGAATCAGAGAATTGCCCTTTAAAAGAGCTCTGTTAAGGGCTAGCCAGATAGCTCAGCGGATTGAAGCAGCTGCTTAGGCAGAGTCCAGGGACTGGGGTTCAATCCCCACCCCTGGGGTGCACTGAGGCGATTGAGACTGGGCATGGTGATGCACACCTGTAATCCCAGCGCTTGGGAGGCTGAAAAATGGGAGGATCACTACGAGTCCAATCTGTGTAACAAGACCTGTAGATCCGGTTCTAAGTACATAAAAAATAGATTTATTATATTTTAATTTAGTGTGAAAAAACATCACATTCAAGATAGGACTTAAACATTTGTGAAGAGTTCTTTTCCAAGAAATCCTTTTCAGTTAGATCCACTCAGTGAAATATATCATGCTGTGTAGAATCCTGAGGTAACAATTAAGACAATTCTAGTACAAGTCTCATTGTAAATAATACCCAGAGGCCTGAAGATCCACAAAAAGAAATGATCTACTGAGGGAGCTGTTTCCTGATAGCCCCTCAAGTAAAAGAAAACAGTGATAGTGTGCCCCAGAACCTATATTTATTGCTTTTGTGATCAAACCTGTCGTTTCACCTACTAAGAACTATGAGAATGCATCACTTTATAGATAGATATATTTGGTGAATAAGTTGCTCAATACGAAAGACTCTGCATTGTTTGAAATGCTGTCCAGGGCACTGAAGGTCTTGGTGCCAAGCACTTCTTTTGACACAGCTTCTAAAGCTCCCCGCTTAGAGTCTGCATCCACGTGTGCCTCACTGCTGGCTTGGAGAGAGCCTTTCGCAGAGGAGAGATGAAAGTTAAGGAAAATAAGTGATTTACAGATGTTGACTTTTTCTGTCCGTTTTGGCAATTTTATTGCCTTATCAGTTTATATGCTAAATCAAAGACGAATAGGAAGAGAATACATGTACTTCAAGGGATAATTGTCAGTGCAAAGCACCCATCCTAGGTGCCAGTAGAGGTTAGTACTAATGCATAATATTTTTGTGATTTGTATGGCTTACCTTTCAAATTTTGGTGAAAATTTAGTCCTACTGAATGAAGCAGGACTTAAAGAACAGTACCCCTTGAACTCACCCCTGCCCCATAGTTATGACTTCCTGTTTTAATACACACAAGGTTTGCAAATGTGTCCCGTAAACAATTTATGTCATCTTGTTTATAAGGCTCTGTTTCCTGCAAGGCTAAGCTATTAATTGGTTTGTCCTGCTTCTGTACCCCACCTCCACTCCACTCCTATTTCTAAAGATCCCCCTTAGCCAAATATGTAAACTTAGGAGCTTTCCTTTATTCTAATGCCCAGCACCTTGGATGTAAGTTCAGCTAAGTTGATGGGCATCTAAAATCCCGAAATCCTTCTTTTTCCTCATCTGACATCTTGATTTCTGCAACAATGCCGCTTATTTTATTTAATTTGTTGATTAATCTGATAACGTATAGTTATCATTCCATAGCCACTGTAAGAATAAAATCAACACAAAAGAGCAGTTTCTCCATCTAGGAGTTTGTTTTTTATGGGCAGATCTTTAGCCAAAAATTTCCAACCCATACTTGGTCATCTGTTGTGGCGTGAGCTAATTGGTGTCTGCAGTTTAAACAGAAGGCTGCATCTACTTCTCAAGCTGATTCTCACGTAAAACCATATTCCATCAGCCACTCACTATGTGGGCATATTCTTAGGATGCGGTCTTACAGAAGAAAGGCATAATGAAACTCTTTTTATTTTAAAACAAGCGCAATTCACATGAATTACTGGGCAGACCATGTAAACTTTTAGTGTTGCAGACTGCTCATCTGTGTACTGTCCTCTCTCCACCCAACTGCTCTGTCACTAAGATTGTAGAACAGCATAGCAACAATACATGAATGTTAATAGGCATGTGTTATTGTAAAGTTAGTATGATAATTTCGATGGAAATTGACAGCAGAAATATATGTAGAAGTGGCCTAAAAACTTGTATCAGAAATTCAGTTTTGAAAATCCTAGCATTTTATCAAGTATATCCATGTCCAGAGGGAAGCCAGACAGGGTGCTAAATTTCAAAAGATGATCCTCACCCAGGGAGGGTCAGGGCAGATGGGGGTGGGTTCTGGGGCTGCCCTGGGCGGAGGCCTGGGAGGCTGTGGAGCCAGACCCTTGGGGTCCAAGCCTCCTCCCGCAGCGTCTGACTTCCGCCAGGCTTCTCTGATGCGCACACCCCAGAAGGAGCGTGCTGTCCCTTGTCACAGAGACAGCCAGGCAGACTGAGTGATGATCCGGAAATTTTATAGGCAGAAGAGAGGCTACATATGTAGTGACCCTGTAGATGGAACAGGAACACAGAATCGTCTTCACAGGCTGCCGTAAGCAGAAATGGGGGCCTGTTGTCAGGTTTAAAAATCGAAAAACACATGTGGTGGCACATGCCTGTAATCCCAGCATTCAAGAGGCTGAAGCAGGAGGATTGCCTGGAGTTCAGTGCCAACCTGGGCCACATAGTGAGTTCAAGGTCAGTCTGGACCACACAGCAAGACCCCTTCTCTAAATAAAACAAAATTAAACAAAAACTTAAAAAATACAAGTACAAATGAGAGGAAAATCATTTGAAGATTTAAATTTATTAGATCTTATTTTTAAAACTATTACCCTTAGATATAAAAAGAATTATAGTTATACAAACCAAACTGAGTTCTCTTTTCTTTATAATCTGGCAGACCATTAAAGCTTTTACAATATTTATATAATCCTTCATCAGGGTGATAGGCTTCAGGGATCAGTTGTACCTGTATAGAGTGCATTTAGTCAAAATACATTAGCTACATATTACAAATTACTAAGTAATTTTAAGCAGTCACTAAATAGTCTTGTTTTTACCTTTTTCTTTCTATGTATGAATTTAGTGCAGGGTCTACAGGGTGTCACTATGTAGATCGGACTCCTCGTGATTCTCCTGTTTTCAGCTTCCTAACTGCTGAGATTACAGGCGCACGCCACCACGCCCAGTCTCAGTCACCATCTCTGCACCCTGGGGGCAGGCCCAGCATGGCTTGTGGTGCTGGGGATCAAACCCCAGCCCCTGCGCTCAGCCTAGCAGGCACTTTAGCCTGCTGAGCCGCCTAGCTGGCTTTTTTACCTTTGATTAAAAATTATTTCCCCAAACTTGTTTCCACAATCTTCCGTGCAGGATTTTTTTAAACATGTTTTTTACTTAAGTTATTTAGTCATAATTGTGCAATCCATATACCTTTTAAATAGAACACATGGAATAAAGTGACTGTCATCTGTGTTTTCTGAAAATATTTCCTCCCAGTAAAACATAGACTTAGTGACTTTGAGCACATTTTTCAGTCTTTGTTGTGATGTCCTTTGTCCTAAGACAAGACCTGGTGCATGGTAGGCCCCTCAAAAATATTTGTTCAATAAAATGAACTCTCAGATGACTTGGAGCAAGCTCATCTGCCAGGTCTGTTGACTGTACATTAAGATTGCATTACCCTTGGGATGGTCTGTGTATACTTTGAGGGTGGTTATGACTAGGGTCACAGAGAGACCCAAGGTACATGAACAGTCGTTAGCCAAAGGTTGGGTGCATCTCACCCTGTTATAGGTCAGCTGGGCTGGTTATCCAGGAGCAATTCAAGACAGACCTATGTGGTGGTCAAATATTATGAGAAAAGTACAGACAATAATTACTAATTTAGTGCCACAGTTATATGATTACTAATATAAAGGCAGGGTGCTCAGCTTGTGAGTTATCACAGGACTCAGCACCGCAAATCAGAGGGCTTGTGTTCAAACCTTGATTATGTCACTTGTGAATTGGCCTTCAGAAAGCCACATTCCTCATTGTAAGTCCAAGTTTCTCCATCTCTGAAATGTTGTGAGAGTACTAATTAATTCAGAAGATCAGAATGAAGGTGAGAAACGTAGAATGTAAGTAATAATGAAACCAAGCTATCACTATGGGACAACTGAGAGTAGCGGCAGCCAGACAGCGTTCATCATTGCCATTACCTCCTTTATCCAAAGACAAAATGTCACCTCAGAGGGGCAGCCAGCCCAGTCACAGGCTGAAAGTTGGCAAACAAGAACCCTAGATTGCTGGCTTTTGACACCTTCGTATTATCTGAGCTATGGAAACAGAAGAGGAGGAGGAGGACGCTGGGCTGGGGCTGCACTGCCACTGCAGGCCGGGCCAGTCGGCCACACAGGAGGGAGGAGCACGCAGGGGGTAGGATCAAGGGAGCAGTGGCGACAGTGCCCTGGTCCTCCTTCATGTACCCAAATGGAGGCTAGTAAGTATGATATAATTATCTATGCTGAACACAAGGAAGAAAGAACTTTATAAATGCTTTGTAATTTCTAAGAGCCAAAATTTTTCTTAACTACGTAAATGTATTTTGATACCATTGAAAAAGAGGATTTTCCCCCCTTGCGGGTAGGTTCCTAGGGCAACCCGTAGCGTTCGGGACACTGAACAAGCACAGCATATCTCAGCAATGGCTTTCCAAAGTGTGTGTAGTGATCACTTTTCATTTTGTCTCTACAGAATGCCGAGATTTCTGTTTTTGAAGTAAACATACGCTTTGTTGGTGGACTACTGTCAGCCTACTATTTGTCTGGAGAAGAGGTAAGGTGAAAAGTAGTATAAACATGTGAACTATAAAGGGTCTAAAAATTGTGCTTTTTGTTAAAATGCCTTTTGAGGTATATATTTAGGAGGAATCTATTATTTTCACACTTCAATGGCCCTCTAAGTTACATTGAATTTCTCATAATCCATGCTAATTAGATGAACAAGCAGAGTAAGTCTGGCAGAATGTGTCATTAAGAAATGTCAAGTGAAGCCTTTTGAAAGCCCCACTCCGCTGTGTGAGACGAGGCATGACTGCGGCTCAGGCTCGCCGTCAAGGGTTGGTGTATGGCAGGATGTAGATGGTTACTCTTTCTTTAAAAGTGATTTTGATGTTAGTATAATACTAACTTAATCAGAACTTCTTACAGTGGAGAGAGCGCAGCAATGAGATAGGAAAGTCGTAGTGCTTGTGAGGCAAGACTCGGCCTCCCGGGATCTCTGCGTAGCCCAGGGCCCCGTGCCAGCGCTTTGCGGCTGCTCCATGTTGGACGTGCAGTTCATTATCTGCTACTGGGAACAAGCAGCAATTTTAATTCAGCTGCCTTTATTTATAGAAAAGACTCTGTATCATGCTCATAAGGGCACCGGTGCTATTTTCTTGAAAGGGTTTGGACTACTTTACGAGTTGTTAAGCGTCCGCTAAGAGATGCTGGAGTTAACCTTACCTTTGACCTGGCCCTACAGAATCGCTAGCCCCAACATCCCAGCTAGGGAAGAGCAGGGCTGAGTCCGTGCATTTCTACATGTCCAGCAGATGTAGGCAGAACCTAAAAGTTGGCTGGGGATAACTGTTTGACTTTGTGGCCACCCAGGGGTGCTTTCCTAGCCACCCCACCACAGCCCTCCCCACCTAGTCTTCTCTCTTTAGAATTTATTCCCTTTTCAAGTACGTAGATGGCTTCTGTGTATGCAGATGGCACTCGTCCCTGTTAAGTGCTGCATTCTGATTACCATGACCTCTGTCACCTTCAGAGCTGGGGTCCTGAGAAGCCCTGCCTGCCACCTGTGCTCCTCCTGTCTTCCTCCAGTGTCCTCAGATAGCTTTGTTCGCCCAGTTTGGTTTGGCACTCCTAGTGCTGAGACCAAGGACTCCAGATACGTACACAGATAAGCTTAGAATTCAGTGTTCCTCTAATTAGCCAGTACAGTAGCCAGTGCTTTGAGGCAGACTGTGCTTGTGACATAGCACAGTCAGGTGACCTTGCTTGACCTTCACAATTTACAGGAAGGTGAGACAGTCTGCAGCCAAGAAGGACTGCGTCCTTCTCTGTCTCGCCCCGATTTGGACAGTAGAGCCCACAAGAAATGTCCTCATTTCTCCTAGATGCGTATCCTATTAAATTAGCATAATTTATTCATGAACAGTGTTTTGAGTTTATATACCTATTTGTTCCAACTTGCATGCATATTTAATAATATATATTTATATGCTTGTCTCAGTGTAACACCCACAGACATTATATTTTGTCTATAGATAAAATAATTTGCCTAAGACTTTGTAAGGTATATCTAATTCTATATTTAACTTTGGTAAAAGACAACAAAGAAAATTTGCATTACAATTATTAATCCTTTTAATGTATTTGTTTTACTCTTATTGTGAAAACATTTTTATTATAGGTTTTCTATATTTTAATCTTTAAGAAACTTAGGTACAGTTTTTTCTTATTTTCATACATTTATATCATAACTAGTCCTTAAATATTAAATATTTAGGGTCAGCCAAATACTTCAGCAGATTAAAGCACCTGCAAGCAGGTACAGGGGCCAGGGGTTTGGTCCCCAGGCCTGCCATGCCAGCCCTGCACCCCCGGCTCGCTGAGACAATTGAGACGGCGTGATAGCCCACACCATGGCACACGCCTGTAATCCCAGCTCTTGGGAGGCTGTAAACAGGCAGATCACTACGAGTCCGATCTAGTAGTGAGACCTGAACACCCTGTAGACCCTTCCCTAAATACAATAATATATATATATATATATATATATATATATATATATATATGTAAATTGTTCCCACCTTCCTATTTTTTGAATAATGTAACTGTAGGAAGTCAGCATTTATTCCTTGGACGAATGAGAGATGGTGAGCACCTGGGTGCCTTCACATGGTTGCCTGACTTTTCTCTGATCTCCTGTGACTGCGGTAGTGGTTCATTCCTCATTTCGATCAGATGGTTAATAAAGTTCTACACATATTTCTGTGTCAATCAAAGAATTTACTAAGGTGATGTGAAAGACTTTGTCTTCCTAAATTACCTCATGAAAGAGTTACTAAAGCTGGGCGTGGTGGCGCAGGCCTGTAATCCCAGCACTCGGGAGGCTGAGGCAGGAGGATTGTTGTGAGTTTGAGACCAGCCTGAGCTACAAAGTGAGCTTAAGGCCAGCCTGAACTGCATAGTGAGACCCTGTCTCAAAAAAGACAAAAAAAAAAAAAAAAAAAAAAAAAAAAAAAAAAAAAAAAAAAAAAAAAAAAAAAAAAAAAAAAAAAAAAAAAAAAAAAAAGAGTTACTAATACTGTAATTTCACCTTCTGGTTTCATGACTGAAGCTCAGAATTACTTAAGACCACCTTGGAATCACCATCGGAATCACTAGGCCCCACACTGAAGGAGGCTCAGAATCCTCACATTTATGATACAGAAGCAAGAGGGCGGCACCACTGATTTACTAGAAGTAGAATTGCCAGCGCTGAACAGTAATCAGGAATGCCCGAAGTGCTCTCGTCTGACAGAAGAATAGTACAGATACAAAGTCTGTGGCAGACCTGGTTACAGGCAACATATTCAGAAGCATAAAATGTCCTGGCTTAGTTAAAGTGCTTTGTGGTACCATATAGTTAAGTCTCAGCATTTTCAAAGTCTGTAGGAAACTCCAGCAGCTATAAGAATCACAAACAGACTAGAAATAAGGTGAATATTAAATTGGAATGATTGCTGTTAGGAATAACAAGGCTGTGTTGTGCAGTAATACGCTCAAGGGGAAAGAAAGTCCTCACTGGAGACAGGAATGCAGAAGCGCTCGGGCACGCTGCCGCCACTGGCTCTTCTCGGTGTGGCAAGAGAGGTCTGTGTCTCTCTACACTGAAACAGAACTCGGAAAAAGTTAGGTCCTGTATTCTTCTGTAGAAATTCATAGTGCATAAAAAAAGAAACTAACTTTATCCTTATGTTTTCCACATGTAATTAACTATAATGTCCCTGTTTTTAAAAATGGAACATCTGCTGGCATTAACTTGGAATTCCTTTCCTCTAGAACAGTGCTTAGGAAATAACACTAGAATAATAGTAACCAACCAAAAATTGAAAATTAGGAAGGATTAAAAATTTGCAAGTGTAAAACACAAATGAGGAAAATAAACTTAAGGCATTTCCAAAGAAGATGACACATCTAGAAAAGAGGCCCTGTGATCAGACCCTCTGATGTTGCTTTTGCAATAAGAAACACAGCTATATAGTACAGAAAGCAAATTTATCAGACAAAGTGAGAAGGTAAACAGGTCGACCTGGAGCAAGGCCCTGCTTGCCACCAACGGTCCCAGCGTAACTGGGCTCTGCACACCATGGGGGTAATGGGCATAGCCCGTTTCTTCCACTCTTGGCTGCACATCCCTGGTTGAACCTGGTTGGCAGCGTGTCAGTTCCATGCAGCGCCTGGGGTTGGGGAGAGGAAGGATGTGGAAGAAGTCAGCCAGCTTGAGCACAGAATCTCAAGACCAATGCGCAAGGAGGTGAAAATTGAAGGCGTGGAGATGTAAGTCTACCATGTTGCAAAAAAGCTTACTTGATTTGAAAATGTACCTTATTCTTCAAATTGCGAGACCATATTAAATTTGCCAGAGTATTGAATCCTCAGAGGAAACATTCTTCTAGCAAGTTTTAAATCTGTGGATAGAAAGATGCAAACCAGCTCCTAGGAGCCAGACTGATGAAGACTAGATTTCAGTGAGAAAAGAAAAAAGAACAAACATCTGGGCAAGACAGAGAAAATGCAGAGAATGATTTCCTGATTCACTGGCTCTGCTAGCTGTCCTTTCGTTCTGATGACAGCACAAGGGTTTTCCCGCAGACCCCTCAAAAGCTGGCCAGTGTGTCAACACAGAGCCAGAGATTGCTGAGGGACACTGCTAAGTAAGCTGCTAACACCACTGATTCCAAGGTTCTTGGCTTGAGGAGAGCACAGACTGCATAGTCGTGGACAGCCTGCTTATTTCTCACAGTAGCTTTTGGGTGTTTGGAGTGTTTGAGGGGGTGAAAATCAAGTATGTTTAGTGATAAATAATCATGAAATCAATTCGGAAAGGCCCTGCGAGGTGAAGAAGTACTGACATTACTACCTTTCAAATCAGAGTGTGCCATTAACCAGCAGAGAGCCGTCTCTCCCAGTACTGGGGAGCCTGTGGCACATGTGCCGCAGCCAGCTGTTTGTTATCATTGAAAGCTCTGAAAGCTTTGCTGCCTCCTGCCTCATCTTGCACAGAACTGTAGTGACTCGCCATGCGGGCAGCTGTGGGCAGCAGACACTGAAGTCAGAAGACAGCCGAGGCGAGGCGGGAGTGCTGCTGGATCCCACTCAACCTTGGCAACATCCTGAGGACTGGAGACACTGTCTCGGAAGAGGGCTGGATGCAGCTTGGGGCTGAACCCCACACACAGCAAGGAAAGCACAGAACAGTTGCAGATAAGATCAGCATAGAACAAGTATCCACCACTTCTTGATCATCTTGGCTTTGGACAGAAATGTGACTTCAGGTTTCCTAGTGACCAGGGCAATGACGGGGAGAGAATTAACAGCTCCTGGGTTTTTCCACTTTTGTAAATACTCAAATTTTGGTAGCATCAAACAGCCCTGTACAGTATCGTCTACATGTGTATTAAACACAGCTAAACCTGCTCTGCAGAGGAAGCGCAGCCATAGAGTGGGGTCTGCCTGTGCCCCTCTCAAGACCTCCCTGAGTGGCACCAGTGGGGCTCTTGCAAATACATGGAATGGGTTTTAATTACAACCTCTAACAGGATACATTTAAGTTCAGAAAGAGGAACGAAAATCATCACAAAAAAGATAAGATTTTAAGAAACTGATCACAGTACAGTACTCACAAAATACACATTAATTATATACAGTGAAGAAATGAAAGCTTAGTATAATGTAGTCAAAAGAATTGAAGTGGTACAATATAATGATAAAGTGGTCCAACGAAGTAATAAAATTATTGACCAGGGCTTTTGCACTGTTCATCATATAATGAGAATTTACAGTAAAATAGGTCTGTCACAACACTAATCAGAACATATTAGAAATATCACACACATAGAATGGTAAAAAACATGTGAAAATTCTAAAATAATCTCTTAAAGAACAAACAGATTGGGCTGGGGAACATAGCTCAGTGGTATAGCGCCTGCCTGGCAAGTACAGGGTACTGAGTTTGGTTCCTGGTACCAAAAAAGGAAGAAATGGAGTGAATCTAGAATGTGAAAGTTACACTTGACTACTGAAGTATAAGTATCACATACAGTTTTCTGCAAGAGCAGCCAAAATTATACTTAGAGAAATTTTAAAGATTTATATCCAAAAAAAAAAAAAAAAAATGTGTGAGTGTGTATTGTGTTCCTTTAGGCCAGCCAGATAGAAGAACCACTTAATAAAAACAGGCGTATAAGCCGCAGTATGAGCAGACGCTGCCCTGTGAACGTCGCCTCTAGGCAGGCGGGAGTGACACTGTGTGTCTCTAGGCAGCAGTAGGGAGGGAATACTTGGCAGGCCTGCGGCAGGGCCAGGTTCCTGGTGCTCACCAGGTGTCCTTGGGGTCCCGCTGAGTGCCAGGCCTTGTGCCTGGCTGGAGACACCCTCAGTGTGAAGAGGCCCGGAAGCCCATCTGTGTCAGCGGGCCAGTGTCATTCTAAAGCAAAGCTGGAACAGACCTGTCAGCAGGACACACCTTCTCCTCTGATGCCTTGTGTGCTTCAGCCGTCGTGGGCAGCAGCCTGGGCGCCCTCTGCTGCTGCTATGCCCCGACTGCGGTCGTGCCCTGCAGCCCTCCTGATACCCAGGGCTGGTACAGCCCAGCCTTTCTTCTCGCTCTCCCAAAGGCCTCAGCCCAGCATTGCTGGTTCTGTCTTCGTCCTGCTCCACCCTGGGTGCCATCTCACTCACCCCGGGGGACCCCAGCACCTGCTTTGCTGCGCCTGGGCTCTGCTCCTCTCACAGCTGGTCCTCCATGTCTGTGGGGTCACCGTGCTCCCTTCCCCAGAGGAATTCGTGTGGCTGGAATCAATGGAGTAAATTTCAGTGTTTTGTTTCCCTCTGTTCAGCACTGTGTGCCTGGCCCTGGAAAATATTGGGTCAGTGTTGCTGACTGTCTTAGTTACTCTTCTCTCATTGCTGAAATAAAATAACCAACATTCAAAGGAAAGGTATATTTAGCTCACGGTTTGTGGAGGTTTCAGTCCATAATCATCTGACTCCAAGGTAGGGTGTTACGGGAGCGGAGAACAGCAAGGAGCAGGAAGAGGAGGGCTAAGCCTCTTCCTCCCTTAGATGGTGTGCAGGCTATCTGCCCAAGGGCAGTGTAGCCCTCTGCCTCAATCCTAGCAGTAGACAGCCAATCAAAGCTCTAGATTCCTGGCCTCCAGAAAGCCCGCCCCCATGACCCTGCCTGGCTTTGGGGCAATGTCCAGACACAAACCATAGCACTGAACTTGTCTTTGGATTTCCTGTCACCTTGACTGACTTATTAGAATCCCAACAGAAGATGTCTGTGTGACTTTAAAATCTGTACATTGAGGACAGAAGCAACTTGCCTGGAAGGCTTGGGACAGAGGACGAGAGGGGAGAAGGACCAGATGATGGGGTGCAGGCCTGGCCGCAGCTCCCACGCCCGTGTGAGCACCCTGCCATGCCAGCTTGGCCCTGAGAGCGTCCTGCTGTCCATCTGCCCGCAGGCTCGCACTCTGCAAGGCTGAGGGATGTGAAAGCCAGCGCACTAGAGACACTGTCTAAGGCAAATCGTGGTGAAACATGCTCGTCACTTCTTGTGGACCTTCTGAATACAGTTCACATTGTTGTGGCATCCTCTGACACTGCAAACCTAGGGAGAAAGTAGAAATGAAAGGACACCGATGATATGCTTGCTTTATTTGAGAAAAGTCTTGAACTGAAACTTTCAGAACACCTAGTTACATATTTATTCTGTTTTTTGAAAAGAACTTTTAATAATCTTTATTAAATGATAGCATTGACTGTTGATTGTACATTCATCTTACTTTGGTTATCATGGTTTCTAGGAAATTCAGATTGATCTTTGTGTATACTTTAAATATTAATTTGCTATTTAAAATTCATTACTGGAGTTTTGTTTAAAAGGAACAGCTAATATTTTCATTTAAAGTGGGCTAATTCACTAAAACATACTAGAGAGCAATAATTTTGCTTATGTTTATAGTTAAATTTCATGGTTCATGAGTTACAACTATTAGATGTTGAATATTCTGTTATGATTGGTAAACCTAATTTGTACTGTAAAAGGGTTATAATTTCATATATTCTGAAATAATATGCATTTTAGTCAAATGAAATTACTACCTTTTCTTAGAGAGTTATAAAAATTATGCTCACTCTTCAATGCAGATTTGGTATCTGCCTCCCTCCGTATAAACCTCTATTTTGTATTTTTGTTTGCAAAAGCAGAGAACTTTCATCAGCTATAAAAGTATTACCTTAGCAACTCATGGGCTGGGGAGATTCCTCAGCAGCATAAGTGCCTGTCTGGGAAGCACAGAGTCTTGAGTTCAACCTGTAGTACCGCAAAATAAGTAATTAAATAAATAAAAGCAATTCATGAAGCATTCCACAACGCAGGAATCAACGTCGGCCCATATATTCTCCTCCACAAGGCGGCCTGCCTTGCGCGTCAGCCATACTGTGTGGCTCTGACGGCCAGGCAGGAAGCCCAGAGCAGAGGGGTCTCGAGGAGCACGGAGTGGGCACGCAGCTGTTGCTGGAGGTCGTGAAGACGCTGCTGCTCTGCCTCGCCCTCTGGCCCTGCAGGGCCAGGCCTTCTCCAGTGGGCATCGAGGGCAGCACATCTGCGCTCCTGTGTCCTGGGGCTCGTGCTGGCCAGGAAGAAACACGTCTTCAGAGGGATCCATTAGGCTGGGTGCGGTTTTCTGGGTTCTCCTTCGGCCCCTCCTGCTCTGGAATGACCCAGTGGGATCCATGATGTCCCCGCAGCTCTGGAGGGAGGACAGTAAGGTACAGAGCTCGAGCTCAGCTCACTGTCGTGGGTGGCTCCCGGTTCCACGTCAACCCGAGGTGGTCCCTACATCCGGGCAGGCAGCCTTGGAGGAGCCTGTGTAGGCTGAGGCGGCTCCAGGTTGCACCCTGCCATGTGCGGTGTGGGCTGCACTCACATGACCTGGCACTTGGGGCGCCAGTTCCTCTCTGCTTTGTTCTTTAGTACTAGGGGTCAAACCAGGGCTTTCACCTCAAGCTACATCCCCTGCCTTTGTTTTAGTTTTTATTTTGAGACTGGATTTCCATATTGCTAAGTTTCTCAGGCTTGGCTAGAAGTTAGGGTCCTCTTGCCTCAGTCCCCCCAAGTGCAGGGATTATAGGTGTACACCGCCACACCTGATTTCTTTTTTCTTTGAGTGTTCTAGGTCAGTTCCTTCTCCTTTCTTGAAAGTTCATGAAACAGGTGAGATAATGTGCATATACATCAATTTATATTGAATGATTTATAGTTCACAACCAGTAAATATTTCAAATCACTTTCTCCATCTGAAGGATTGATGTAGATTTCTAATACTGGATTTCTGCCTGTGAATGTTTCCCAAAAAAGTTGCATTTTATTCCAGGTATATTCTCACTGTAAATATTTTTTTCCCTTGAAATTGTGTGTCCCTGGGAAAAGGCATTATGAGGTAATGCTAGCAGGGTTGAAATTGTACCGAGGCAGGTGTGCCCCAGGTGCCTGGGCAGTGGAATGCGGGCCACGTGTGGGCTTTCTTCAGGGGGGGCAGTGTTCGTGTGCGAGTGCCTGCTCCGAGATGCCACACTGGGGGCTGTGCAGCAATGAGCAAGAGAAACCCCGCTTCTGCTGCCAAGTCATAACTCAGGACAGCCCTGTGGGGAGGTGCAGACCTGGGCGTCCTCCTCTGAGAAAGAGCAGGGCCGGGCAGGTGCTCCGGCAACTTGGCCCAGAACATAGGCCTGGCAGGGTCCAGGTCCATATCAGGGCTCACCAGGCACTGCACAATGATCAAGAGCAGGGCTGTGTTGCCCAGGGTGGTGTGGCTAAGGGAAATCCTCACATGTCAGCACCTAGGAGAAGGTGACAGAAAGGGAGAGTGAGAAATGGAGGGCTGAGGAGGAGGAGGACAGAGGAAGCAGCTAGAGTGTGACGTCACAGATGCCACCAGGAAAATGCTAGAAAGGTGACATTTTCAGCTGTGTCCAGTGCCATGGGCAGGACAAGGTAGACAGGACAGGGCAGTATCTTAGGTTCTGGTAGCACAGGGTCCTAGGGACTTGGCCAAAATGACTTGTGAGCAAGAGTAGGGTAGGCTGAGGAAATGGAGATGAGCTCAGGAGCTGCCCACGGGTCCGGGAGGCTGAGATACAAGAGACCAGGCTGGAGGGAGAGGCAGGCAGGTATGCACATGTGGCAGGAACTTTGTGTGTTTGCAGGCAGAAATGCCGGGTGTGCACCACCCAGCAGCCTCCGAGTATATCTGGAAGCAGAAGGCGAAGCTGGGGCTGAGCCTCAGTGCACACAGACATTTGCACCAAAAACACAGGTTAAGCTTGTCATCTAGGGCTGCGGACATGCTCAGTGGCACAAGCATCTGCCTTGCAAGCGCAAGGTCCTGAATTAAATTCCCAGTACCAAAAATACAGCTCTCGTTCAGAGAGGCCTGGCCAGAGAAGTGTGGGTTTCTGCAAGAGGAGTCTCGGGGGGGGGGCACCGTGTTGTGGTCTTGGTTCTCTGGCATGCAGAATTTTTCTCTCCAGAGGTGTGCAGCTGTTCAGACACAAGCATGTGAAGATGGCATACTTTCTCTGAGTTTTGGTGGGCAGGTGAACAGAGGGGAGTGAGTCCTGGGCTTTCAGGTATTGGTGGAATACACTGAAATTAGAGACCATATGGGACAAGATGCAAGTTAGACAAAGAAGAGTGGAGTTGGATGCAGTAGCAGCAGGGTAGCAGGCGGCAGGAGGTCCTGAAATCCAGGACTGTGGTAGTGCCACACCAGTCTGTGCTGGTCCCAGGTCCCTGCCCAAGCATCTTCGTGGGGAACCAGTCCACTCGGGCCTTTCCCCACCCAAGGCGCCACTTGGAAGAGCCTAGCCCTGCTAATTTGCTCCCCTTATTCAGGGGCAGACAAGGCTGTCAGCTTAAGGTGTGCCAGCCACGGCTCTTGCCCCTCTTCTGGGCACAGCAGCCTGAGCGTCTGACTTGTCCTGCTCCTACTCATCCAGACCTAGGCATGAGCAGTGAGTGCAGCACAAGCTTCAGCTGCCTCCCCTTATCCCCAACACACACCCAGGTAAAGACCCTGATCTCAGCCAAACAGATTGCTCTAGAATCCGCACTGCCGTCACGCTGCTTGCTGCCTTTCTCCTTAGTGCTCACAGAGAAGGCCACTTTGGCCTCAGTGCTCTGGTCTCCCCTCCCTTCCCCTGTTTGTTATTATAATAATGACATCTGGGGGCCTGGGAGATCTCTTAGCCTGAGGTCTGGCCCTCCACAGCTGCCTCCACCCACAGCTGCTGTCTGACCTGGCTCCTTCTGAAGAGTACTGCCCTATCTGCTGTCTATACTAAGCTGTCCTCCCTTTAAGAAGGTACCCCCAGCTGCCATGAGGGACAAGGGCTGAAGAGAGGCAGATTTGGGACTAAGAGTCGCCTCTAGAGGGCCCCTCCACAGTCCTTGGCCAGGCAGTCCTCAACCACGGACGTGTTGTTCGGCCTCCAGGATGGTTTTCTGCCATTACCTCACAGTAGGGTCTCACTGGTGTGGAAAAGAAAGTCAAGTTCCCTATAGAAATCCGTGCCACCCATCCATTCCCTGTAATGACAGACAGAACCTCTGCCCCATGCTGGCAGGGTCCCAAGAAACCGCAGGAACTAATTAGGCTTTCTCTAGGGCCCTGAATGACTCCTGCTGCAGCAAAGCCCATTCAGTTTCTGCAAAAAGAACAGTAAACTGCTGCTGAGAATGGATCACAAACAGCACAGCACCAGTGGAACGTGCTGCCGAGGCCTGGGCAAGTTGTTTTCCAACAAAGGACATTGCACCCTTTCAAATGTTTTCCCTTAATTTGATTCCCATAATTAACACAGGTTGGGACCACTGTATCAATATATCCTCTTAATTTCAACTATTCTCAACTACTCGGTCAATGGTCATTACATCCTAAGAGAAGAGCACGTCCTCAGGGGAGGCACTGCCAGGCTCCCCATTGCCCAGGTCTGCCCTCGCTCAGCAGCTTGGCCTTGACCAGAGGTAAGAGCTAACCAGATGATACAGCGCTCCAGGCTCACAAACCTAATGTCATGTGACTGAAGCATGGCCTGAATTCCCCCTAAACAGTTCACATCAGTAATCCCAGGGGTTTTCCACACCTTGTAGGCTCACCCTGATTTTTCCTAAGACTAAACACAAGGAAAGAGGCCCCCAGATTCCCACGGGGATTTCAACAGGTTTATCTGTGCTGAGCATGGTCCTCTGTTTATCAGTGGGAAGGTCTAGTCCCATGCTACGTGAGGCTTCAGTGATGACTCAGCCATCTTCTTGAGACGTTAAGGATTAGGGCTGTCCCAGGATGTCCTTGTGGTTTGTTGTGGTGTACTCTGGCCTAGTCTGCCTCCTGTTCCTGTCACTGCGTTACCAACTTTTTGATATTTATAATGGCATCCATTAGCCTAATGGCTTCCTTAATGACACCTGGGTGAAAGCTGACTCCCTCCCCTCGGAGAGAGGGATGGCCACACCTTCTTCCTTATCAGTGGTTGGCAGGCGAGAATTCTACCACTGAACCACCCATGCTTATTCAGGGGTTGGGTGTGTTGTGTTTGAATGTGCCCCATTTTACCACAGCCTGACTTCATCTAAACTATGAATTAACAGATTTTGCCTCATTACTCTAGTTGCTAATGCACTTGTGTTCCAGTTGTAGTGCACATTCATTTTAGTTCTGAAGTCTCATCATTTTAATTCTGAACTTTGCCCCCTTTCTCCAGGTGAGACTGTTTGCCACGCATACCCGCTTTGGTTTTTCCTGTTTTCCTTCTCTTTTTTTCTTTTGCTACAGAGCTCCCCGTCACTTATGCTTCCTGCTCGTGTTGGGTCAGACACTTTTTCATGGTCTGGGCTTTTCAGGTCTCAGCTCAGACTCTTCCCAGGCCTAGTATCCCTTCCCTGATCCAAACTTTCTCAGGCCCTGGTGTCCCTGTTTGGGCACAAATTGCAGCAAACCAGTCTAGACTGGTCTCAGGTCTCCCGCATGGTGAAACAGAAGAATTTGAAGAGATTTTTTTAAAGCCAGTTGTGTAATGTCATAACCCACCATTATGAGTCTGAGTGATCAAAGAGGATTTTTATCACAACCTGTCTGCTAGGTTGATTATACAATATATTTTTTAATGTATTTAGGACAGGGTCCATAAGGTCTCACTGGACTCGTAATGATTCTTCTGCTTTCAGCCTCCCAAGTGCTGGGATTACAGGTACACACCAGCATGCCCAGTCTCAATTGCAGGCTCAGTGTGCCCTGTGGGCAGGGCTGGCACAACATGTGGAAGATCAACCCCAGACGCTGCACTCTGCCTAAGCAGGCACTTTATTAGTCCACTGAGCTATCAGGCTGGCTCTCATTATACACTTTTTTTTAGTGAAAACATGTGAAATTTCATCTAAACATTGGTCTTTTAAAAACTGCCAAGCATCTGTGTGTTTATTTTAAAATTTGTTATAATTTAAATACTATTTACATTACATTTCTAAATTTGTGTGAAAATTATATAGATCAAAGTTGCAGCTGAAATAAAATTAGAAGAAAATATCACACAGATTTAAATACGACATTGCTGGGCAAGCACGCATGACTCCGGAGCCCTAGGAGTCGGTACTGCTGCAGCTGCAGGGGTAGTGTAGACATGGTGCCCGGCACCAGCCGGTTGCCTGTAAGATTGTGATACCTGTGCAGGGTTCTTTCTGCTGGACTGTAGCTGGTAGGGTCTTATATCCATGGACAAATACAGGAAATCTAGTGATAGAGGTGTGGATTTGTTTTGGATTTCTTTTAGAAATGAAATTTCACCTAATATATGAAACTTATTTGATCTACAGTAATTTGCTTTGGTTTAAAAAAATTTTTTTTTGTTGGTTTGTGATTTAAGTCCCTTCTAAAGGAAGTTCTCTGTGAAACTTTCTTGGGTTATCATTTGATGCTATAGATTGTGTGTGTGTTCAGGGGCTAGGGGGGCTGTGAACAGGGTCTTGATAGGCAGTTCAAGCCTTGAACTCACTATGTTGCCCAGGCTGGCTTGAACTCGAGGCAGTCCTGCCATGTGCTGTAACCACATGTGTGTTCTCACACCTCGCTAGATTGTGTATTTTTAGTTCTTTTCTTTAAAACATGTTAGAAAATGGACTGCTGACAACCCTTAGGGTGGCTGGTCCAGCGGCTGGTGTGTTTCTGACCTGCCTTGGACTGTTGCTCTAGGATTGTCTGTCGCGTGCCTGAGTGTACCATTGCTCTGTTATACATGGAAACAAGCAGTTCAAGCCTTGTTACTTAGCTGAAGATTTGTGTATGTCAGTCATTATCAAAGTAAACACCAGCCTTAAACGCAGAATCTGGTTTTGAACATAATTGATCTTTATTTTAGTCTGGAGTATCCCATTCCTGTGAAGAAGGACAGTCAGTGACTAATTCCAGGGTCCAGTGCTGCCAAGAGAAGAGATTGGAGGGACTTTTGTAGGCAGCATGAGGCTCAGGCACAAAAGTGCTTCCCTTGCCCTGGTATGTGTTTTGTTTTTGACTTTCCAGGTCAGGTTGGGTGTGAGGGTTCCAGAGAGTAAGCAAAAGAGGTCCCTTCCTTGGCGTGACCAGCACTGATCCAGCCAATGCAGTTACTCATTTGACCTTACCTCACCAGAGTTCCTAAAGTGGTTGGTATAATAATGGCCACAAGTTGCTCTAATGTAGAAGCCACTGTAACCTCAGGCCCAGTTTAGGGGTAGGTTATTAATCAGAGCTCTCTGTGGGGCCTGGTGGACCAGTAGTAGAACCCAGTGGTGGATCATGTGCTTGGCCAGGTGCCTGGTTGACCCTGGCACCATCACCCACCCCGGGCAGGCTGGCCCTGCCCGTGCTCACTTACTAGGCCGGTAGTCCTGCACTGCCGTTGCTTCTACCGATGATGATTTATAACTAGAAGTAGGATAATCATATAGACACTCCAGTACCTGGGAGTAAAACAAAGTAGGAAACATGGGTTTCTGCTGCCTTAGAGAAGCCTGTGTGGTGATGATGGAGGAGGAAGAGGAAGAGGGAGATAGTAGAGTGGAAATGTTTCAAGTAACAGCGAGAACCTTCCGTGGACATGGGGAAAGGAATGAGTACTCGTCCTGGCCAGATGGCCGGGTGTGACTAAGACCTTTCTGCCCTGCACACACATGCAGATCACATCCTGTGGACCGGACATCTACCCTTTCAGTGATCAGCTCCAAGGGATTCTAGGGCATGGGCAGGCTGAGCGACGAACACTCTACACCCAGTGAAGAGTGTCAGGCAGGAAGGACCCAGGCCACTGTCATCAGCATCCAAGCACTTAGAAACATCTTGTTCAAGAGGCTTCCGGATGAGTTTACTGGAGCATAAACTGCAGACAGTCCAAACTTGCATTGAATTCCAAAGCAGGCCCATCCAGAGAGAAGGATGATAGATTCGTGATTGTCCAGGAGTAGAAGAAAGAGAAGTGGGGAATGACTGCTCCTGGAAGGGTGGTTTTGTTCTGGGTGACAGAAATGCTCTAAAATTGATGTTAGTGAATCAACTTAATATGAATATACTAAAACCATTAAAATGTGTGCCTTAAGTGGGTTGTCTGATAAAGGTGTTAAAAGGAGGGAAAAGGTGTTCTGAATTTTAATTGAAAATCATAGTACGAACATAATCTGAGGCATTTTAGCTTAAAAAGGTACAATCGTGCATACCCTGAATATGTAAGTAGCCCCTGAAAAGACTTAGAAACAGGGAGGAATCAGTACCTATGCACATTTTTACTGCGTAGACTTGGGCTCCTGCTCCCAGTAGCCAGGTCTTCTTGCAGAAGTGACAGGAGCTAGGAATGTGCGAGATCAGCTGGGATATCTTAACAAATCAGATGACGGAAGCTGATGGGGACAGAGACTGCAAAAGACTTGGGCTGACTCACAGGCGTCCCTAGCCAACAACTAGGATTTTGAGTTCATTAAGAGTGAAATAAATCAGGCACGCAAGCTTCAGTATCACATGGTGTCTGCTCCATGAGAAACTTGGAATAATATCAGAGCAAAACGAGAGGGAGGAGGGAGCTAGACTGTCCTTGGAGGGGCAGGGGCCCTAGAGGTGGAGGCAGGGGCTGGGGGAAGGCATGGAGATGAAAAGGATTGCTGTGTAGCACACCTACCCGCTTATGCAGGGAGTCAGAGCATTCCACACACGAAGGAGAAAGGGAATAAGGTATGCTGTACCGCAGAGCCACTTCCGTGGGGAACATACGCATGTGTTACACAGTCTACTAATAAACTACGGTAATAAACTTTAATAGGTAACTTATTAAGTCTGATTAAGCTCATAATGATATCAAGGAGCAGAAATTACCCTTTCAAAGAATGACAGGTAGTTTGTTTCCCTGAAACTGGCAACAAAGGAAAAGAATCAGGCACTGATCTTGCACCTGTGAACTGGTAACTGAGCAGCCAGCTGTAGGTGAGCAAAGTTTCTCTTCTAAAATCATCCCTGTTTATAAATGAAAGTAGAAACTCGTCAGATGTTACAACACATGTGAACTAATAGGTCTCGGCCATGGTGGGCCACAGCTGCTCACCGGTTGGAAGGAGGGAAACTGCAAGAATGGTTCCCTGTCTCCTGGGCCTGCCATGGGGTGGAGTCTCTTCTATTCAGCTTCCATTTTGCCAGAAAGGAGAACAGTGCAGCAGACACCTCCATACCTCTGCAACTGAGAAAACGAAGTCTCCTGCACTTCAAATGACCTTAGTTTGTCCAAATAAATTATAATGAAGAGAAAGAGTAGACAAAGAGCCTATGTTTAAGAAAAGCTGAGAAGGCATATTTTTCAAATGAGCAGAGCTACATATAATTTTAGTGATGTGAGCTTGGCATCTCGCAGGTGAAACCATACCTGTGAGACAGTCAGTGCCAGATGTGGGCACGTGGAAGGCTGCGGGAGCTCTGGCTGGGACCGGGCTCCACAGAGCCTCCTGAGTGCTCTGCAGAGCCCTGCTCCTTGGTGGGGTCACCAGGGCGTGTGTCCTGGCTCACACTTGGCAGTGCACTGTGTGTTTGTGTTGGGCATGGGAGAATCTGTGTATGTTTCTTTAAATATATTTTAAATAAATAATGTTAAAAGAAGTACAGCCAAGCTTCATCAAATTCCATCTTAGATCTTGAGATCTATTTTGGATCTTTCTCTTCCTCTCTCTCTCCAAGAGAATATTTAACATATTGAGTTGCTTGATATGTATAAATCAAGAGATTGTATTTCAGTCCTAAAGAAGCATAATCCAAGTATAATGTATATGTAAATATACATACTTTGTGTGAATATTTACATATATCACTATAAACATTTACGCAAAGGCTTTTGTGTGGACATGAATTTTTCGCTCCTTTGGGTAGGCACCAAGAGCTCAGCAGCTGAATTATATGCTAAAAGCATGTTTAGTTTTGGAAGAAAACGCCAATCTATCTTCAGCGCGGCTGTACCGTGTTGATTCCCCCCCAGCTGGTGGTGAGAAGCTGCTTTCTGCACCCTTTCCAGGCTTGGCGGCGCTGGTGGTCGGGTGCTGCGGCCAGCGTGTGGCTGGTGCCCCTCGCTTGCCGTCTCGTCTCCTTGGTGCTGTGGGCATCTCCCGCCTGCTCCCCACTATGGGCGTATCACCTTTGCTGAGCTGTTTGTTGCAATGTGTCCTAAAATTGGAGTTTTTTATTGTGGAATAGACTGATGGTGTGGAAGTAGAGTAGGACAGCGTCACACCGCTGAGGAGGAGGGGACAGAGGGGCAACGAGAGGGCAGGTAGGGGGCACTGATGCATACTGGAAGTGCAGCAGCCTAACGGAGCCATAAGGCAACTGTGGACAACAGCAGTAGCCGGAGAGCAGAGGGGCCGTTCTGTCGGGTTGGTTGGACAGGGGTGAAGGGGTCTTTTTCACACAAGGTCTTGCTAGGAAGCTGAGTCTGGCCCCAAACTGAAAATCCTCCTGCCTCGGCTTCCTGAGTGCTAGGATTATGAGTGTGTACTGCACATCTGGTTTCCAAGGAGACCAGTCTGAAGTTTTCCAGCACATACTAACGATAGAGATGGAAATATTCTTTATGCTGATTGCATCACTATACATTGTACACGTTTTTCACATTATATTATACTCCATAAATAAGTATAGATGTCACACCTATTAAAATTTTTAAGTGGCAAATGGCCCCTTCTTAACCATATGTATGTTTTGCAAATATTCTCTTCCAGTCTGTGGCCTGACTTCTGACTCTCTTCATAGTATCTTTCACAGAGCAAACATTTGTAATTTGAAGTCCAGTTTGCCACTTTTCTCTTTCATGGATCTTGCTTTTAGCGTTGCATCTAAGAATTCATTGCAAGCTGTGGAAGCACAGTTCTCGGTCGGGGTGCCTGCGTTCTCGGTAGGTCGGGGTGCCTGCGTTCTCGGTTGGTCCGGGTGCCTGCGTTCTTGGTCGGTCGGGATGCCTGCGTTCTCGGTCGGTCGGG
>PVKA01001597.1:106356-142513 GCA_004027165.1 Ctenomys sociabilis | reverse complement strand
AAAAAAAAAAAAAAAAAAAATACTGATTCCAAAACCAGGGAAACACGCAACCAAAAAGGAGAACTACAGGCCAATCTTCCTCATGAACATAGATGCAAAAATACTCAACAAAATCCTGGCAAATAGAATACAGCTAATCATCAAGAAGATCAAACACCATGACCAGGTAGGATTCATCGCAGGGATGCAAGGATGGTTCAATATTTGAAAATCTATAAGTGTAATACACTATCTTAATAGACTGAAATCTAAAAACCACATGATCATCTCAGTTGATGCAGAGAAAGCCTTTTACAAAGTCCAACACTCATACATGTTCAAGGTCCTACAGAAAATTGGAATAGATGGACTCTATCTTAACTTGATAAAAGCCATCTATGCCAACCCAAAAGCTCATATAATCCTAAATGGGGAAAAACTGAAATCTTTTATTCTTTAATCAGGTACAAGACAAGGATGTCCTCTATCACCCCTCTTATTCAATATAGTCTTGGAATTCTTAGCAACAGCCATTAAAAAAGAGGGAGAAATAAAGGGAGTAAGAATAGGAAAAGAAGAAGTTAAATTATCACTATTTGCATATGACATGATACTTTACTTGGAAGACCCCAAAAATTCCACTAAAAAACTACTAGAACTGATAGGGAAATTCAGTAGCATAGCAGGATACAAAACTCAATACTCAAAAGTCAATAGCATTCCTCTACACAGATAACAAGCACACTGAAAGGGAAACAATAGAAACAATACCTTTTATAATAGCACTGCGGAAAATGAAATACCTTGGGATTCACTTAACCAAGGAAGTCAAAGATCTTTTCATGGAAAATTGCAACACCCTAAGAGATTATAGAGTATTTCAGAAAATGGAAAGATATTCCATGCTCCTGGATAGGAAGACCAACATTGTGAAGATGGCCATACTCCCAAAATTGCTGTACAGATTTAATGCAGTCCCTATCAAACTGCCACCAACATACCTCCCAGACATAGAGAAATCAATCCTAAAATTTATTTGAAATCACAAACAACCTAGAATAGCAAAGGCAATCTTGGCCAATAAAGACAAGGCAGGAGGCATCACAATTCCTGATTTGAAATTATACTACAAAGCCACTGTGATAAAATCAACATGGTATTGGCAACAAAATAGACCTGAGGATTGTGGAATAGATTAGAAGTCGCAGAGGCATCTACAATCACACTCAGCCATCTGATCTTCGACAAAGGGGCTAAACAAGCTCACTGGAAGAAAGATAGCCTCTTTAACAAATGGTGCTGGTAAACATGGCTCTCTTCATGCCGAAAACTAAAACTTGACCCAGCTCAATCACCATGCACTAACTTATAGTCAAAATGGATTAAAGATCTAAACATTAAAACAGAAACACTTAATCTCCTGGAAGAGAAAGTAGGAGGAACTCTTGAAGACATATGAGTAGGTAAAGAGTTCATGAACAAGCATATATTCGCACGGGAAGCACTTGAAAGAATCAACAACTGGGATCAACTCTTCTTAAGGAGCTTCTGCATGTCAAAAGAAATTGTCAACAGAGTGAAAAGACAACCCACAAATCTTGAAAAAATCCTAACTAATAAGCAATCAGGCACAGGACTACTGTCTAGAATATATAAAGAACTAAGATATAACAGGGCCCTCAAATTTAAAGACCCAATTCAGAAATGGGCATCTGAGATGAATACACAGTTCTCAGAGGACGAAATTAAAGAAGCAAATAAATATATGAAAAAATGCTCCACATCGCTAGCCATTCGTGAAATACAAATAAAAACAACACTGAGATACCATCTCACTCCAGAAAGAATGGCTATCATAAGGAAATCAACCAACAGCAAATGTTGGAGAGGTTGTGGGGAAAAGGGAACACTTCTCCACTGCTGGTGGGAATGTAGACTGGTACAACCATTGTGGAGGTCAGTGTGGAAACTCCTCAAAAGAGTAGGACTAGAAATCCCACTCAAGATGGCTATCCCCTTACTGGGAATTTTCCCAAAGAATCTGAAAATATTATATTAGTGATATATGTATACCTATGTTTATAGCAGCACAATGTGTGATAACAAAATCTTGGGAACAACCAAGATGTCCATCACATGAGGAATGGTTGAAAAAGATGTGGTATTTCTATATAATGGAGTATTACTCAGCTATTAAGAATGATAAGTTTGAAGCATTCATACTGAAGTGGATGCCACTTGAACATATACTCATAAGTGAAATAAACCAGACACACATGTGTAAATATCGTATAGTCTCCCTAGTATAACAAGCGAAAAGCAGAAATACAAAAGGAACGTACAACAACAACTAAAATCAATTGAGTCAGATAAGGCAAAGTGAATGGCATATGCTGCAGGATACTAATCTTTTTTTCTAGATGGCTAACAACCTAAGATCACAAATCAGAGTTGGAGAAATAGAAGAGCCACAAGGTCAGCCAACATTTTGGCCCTAGCCTTTCAAGGTCAGCGAAGACTCAGGACATAGGAGAACCTATACTGCAACATCATGAAACTCAGTTGAGCTCCAAATTTTCTGAACAAGGAGATTATGGAGCCACAGAGGAAAGAGATTGAAGTTCTATTGTGTGCCTGGGGAGAGTCACATGAAGAGAAAACTTCCTCTCAAGCTCTCACAGAGAGCAAACTGGTCAAGCATTGGCCGTGACTCATCCACATGGATGACACAAAGGATCTACAGAATAATGTACAGGACTACAAGATAAACCCTGAGGGGACTTCATTGAACACATAAGAAATATAAAGTACATGTGTTGGTATATAAGTCTTGCTCTATCTAGGTCTTAACCATCCAGCAGAAAGGTATAAAAATGAAGTATACATCGTGGGGCCATAATATTAAGCTGAGCTCTAAATGGCTATGGTCAACAACTTCTTTGAATAACTCACTATGGTTGTGGAATGCTGGACTGTGTTGGATTGTGTTGTCGAGATCAAGCACCTAAGTTAGTTGAATGACAATGGAGTGCCCACCTTTGACAGGTGTAGACAAAGGAAGGGGTGTAGAAAGAAAAAATCATGATGTGTGTGTGTACACAGTACAGTTGGGATAGATAACGCTGTGCTTCTACATAATCCTATGAGAGGCGAGATTTGCACTAATGGTGGTTGGACAGGATATTATGTTGGCTTCTAGTACTATGGTCATCCACTAGGAAAATAATTATTGAATTTTTGATATAATTGAGGTATAAAAAATAAGGTAAGTAAGCAGCTACACTATTAATTTACTGATGAGACATCTGCCATAATAATGTCTGTAAGTATAATATCATGTATGCACCTTGTATGATACCAAAACATTAGGAAAACAGTTTGCAATGTATTAATTTAACGAATCTGTCCTGTTAAGGTGTCTTAAAACTGTCTGATTGATATTTTTACTTCAATAAAATAAAAAATAAATTAAAAAAAAATCCTGGATTTACACTACCATTTAACTCTCATTGCTTTTATTTTCCTCAGCACAAAACGTGATAAATGCTCCACTGTGACGTGATTCGCAGCCTAATTGGTAGGTGGTCAAGGAACACACACAGTCTCACCAGAGAGAGCCGGGAAGTACAGTAAGGTTTTCAGTGGTGTTTTGGAATTTTTTAAGGCTAGACAAAGATGGGAAAATTAATCTTGAATATAAATCTGATCCCACTGTCACATTTAGTGTTTTTCTCTCCTTTTACATCTGACCATACTTAAGATTATAATCTGAGCTTAGGCTCACCACATGCCCCTGCATACCACAAGGCAAAATTGGCCTTACTAGGGGCGTGTCCTCTATTTCCAATCCAATTCAGGAGTAGTGCAATGACCCTTTCCAATTTAATGGCACAAATTCCTGTCTGGAG
Source organism: Ctenomys sociabilis (assembly GCA_004027165.1). Classification (NCBI taxonomy): domain Eukaryota; kingdom Metazoa; phylum Chordata; class Mammalia; order Rodentia; family Ctenomyidae; genus Ctenomys; species Ctenomys sociabilis. Next base: position 138,626 of record PVKA01001597.1, on the reverse strand, counting down.
TCTTAGTCTGAACTGTAGTTACCAATCATATGACTGTAAGAAAATACTCCAGGCTGTTAGCACCAGGCAGCTGGGAAAGAAAACCAAGGTAGGAATGCCTCTTCCATAACGTCATTTTTGGTTCTTTGTAGCAAAGCAGAACTGGAAAACACTGTCCAGCTTTCTGAGAAAAAGAAGACAAACATTTAGTTAATGGCACTCACAGGTGGCCTTCAAGACTTTCTCAAAATACCTAGATGGAAATTGATATTTGCTTTTTGGAAAATAGCAAGTTGGAAGGCATCTTAGTCTAGACCCATGTTTCTTCACATTAGGCTCATTGCCCAGGTCATCTGGATTTAGGATCCAACAGAGGACTGCGCATCTTTCCTTCAGCAACACCTACTTATGTACCTTAGAGCTTTCAGTACCCTCTAGGGGGTATGTGATGCCTCTTCTGTTGAATCACTGCTTCATTTATCATAAGGAATATGCCCACCTGTGAGTACCCCCTCACATATCTATTATTTTTCAGTCCATGGCCTTCAGTTTCTACTTCCTGGAGGAAACTGAAGCCTTCTCCACACCACCTTCCTAACAGCATATGTATGTATAGGATTTTCTTCCACAGTCTTTGTGTTCCTGATATTGTTATCTGTGCTGCCTTCTTTCAGATCCATCCCTATGGCTTGCCCCAACTGCTTACTTGACCTTCAACCCTTTCCTTTCTGTGTCCTCTTTGCTATCATCATCTAAACAATCTCAAGCTCCTATCCCTCTACTACATCTTGAGAAACTTCAACTCAACATCCTCCTCAGCCAGCTTTCTCTATTGTTTCATGCATAATCACACAGTCATAAGATTTTCTTTCACAGGCCTGTCTACTTCTTTTCAACTTCCCTGACTCATCCTACTGTATCTGCCCAGTAAATTAAGCTTTTTTCTGAAACCTAGTTCTAAGATATCTTCTCATGTCATAATAAACTGTTCTTGCATGAGTCTATTCTACACATCTTTGGGTACTAGCAATGTGCTGATGAATCCAAATTAACTTTGCTGCTTTCCTTCTATGATGTCTTTATCTGCATATTCACCAACATATTCATCTTTAGTTACATCTTTTATTTTTTTAATTTTATTTGTTTATTTTTAATGTGTTTGGTTGTTACAGAATCTCAGTACACAACTCATACTCTTAGTGATCCTTCTGTTTTCAGTCTCCCCATTTCTGGGATTACAGGAGTGCACCACTGCCAGTGCATGGCTCAGTCTGCCCTGGGGGTGAGGTTGGCACAACATGGGGTGTCAGGGATCGAACCACAGTCCTTGTGCTTTCCTAAGCTTGCCTAACCAGGTGCTTAGTCTGTTGAGCTGTCTTGCTGGCCCAAGTCACATATTTTAATGGCACCTTATATTTAATTTGTCCAAACCATTTCATTCTCTTCCCCTAAAACTAGCTGTGTTACATGTTTCTTTTCTAAAACCACTACTACATATTTAGCTGTTCATACAGAAATTAGGGAATTATTCCTACTGCTTTATGTCCCTTAATGATCATACAGCCACATCAAATGAGCCATTATGTTGTTGCCAACACAGACAATTCTTATTTTCCCCTAGTCATGCTGTCTTAAAGGAACTTTTGTTCCTAGAAGCTAACTATATGACAATAACACTTTAAATTCTTACTTCATCCCTTCCCTCCCTGTCCTCCCTTTTCACTGATGAAAAAATGAATTATCCTCGTGGGGATTTTGGAAATACTCATGTCATTCTGTGTTCTCTGTTTGTTATTCATGTTCTAACAGTGGATACCTTCAAAACCAAGTAAGAACCTGAAAGAGAAAAATAGGATCTGAAGGGCACAATAGAAACTGGGGAAAGGGAATGAACTTATTCAAAAGGGAAGAGTTACTGAGTTGAGGAGGACAGGAGAGGGAGTGGGGGAAAGAAACTTATCTATGTATGTAGGCAGGATGATTTGGACAATTGTACTGTGCATTTCTGCTGGTCTATGGAAAGAAGTAATTAATGCTTTAATTTGTTTTGTCACCTTTTTTTAAATTGTTTCCTCTTTTTGTCTTCTTAAATTCTCATAGATTTCCTTCTCTCAATTTTACATGCATATATCAATTAATATGAATAACTGGCTGAAAGACAATACTATGTATGACAACAAATACTATGAAATCCGTATTATTTTATTAAGCAAAAATCTTTATCACTTGCAATTTTTTGTTTTAATTCTAATTTGTAATCTCTCTATAAAAATAAAAAAGAATAAATTCTGAAGAATAAAGGAAAAATTAAATTAAATTTAAAAACCAGATAAGAAACTAAAAATCACAAATTTTTACATTGTCAACTATAAAACAGTATAAGAAAAATTAGACATCTAAATAAAGAAAAAGTTAGCTCATTTTTATGTATTGAAAGATTTAATATTGCTGAGATTTGTTCCAAGTTAGTTGACATATTCACTGCATGCCCTACCAAAACCCAACCTTGTTTATTTGTGGAAATAGACAAAGTGTAACTAAAACTCATATGAAAATATAAGGGAGGAAATTATATTGAGAAAGAGGAACTACAATTTATAATTCTAAAATTGGTTGTTGGAAGACTCACCCTTCTTGAATTCAAAACTTAATAAGGAGGTGTAATAATCAAGACAGCACCATATAAGCATCAGAATAGATAAATGAAATAGGACTAAGAATCCAGAAATAAAACCTTATGCTCATAATAAGATACTTTTCAAAACAACTCAATTTGGGGAAAGAGTAATTGTTCTTACAAGTGGTTCTGGGACAAGAGGATATTCCCACACAGAAGAATGAAGTAGGATCCCTACCTCACATTATACAATTTAAATGCAATAGATAGCATAAAGATGGGCTTCAAATACTATAATAGAATTAAACAAATCATAAAAGTAAGCCTTTGTGATCTTGGCATAAACAATGATTAGCATAAGAAACACAAGAAAAAATTCTTGAACTAGATTTTATCAAAATTAAAATCCTTTGCATTCCAAAAGATACTATCAAAATACTGAAACACAACCCACAAAATGGAAGCATGTTTCCAAATTAAATATATGACAAGGAATTTTTTTCCAAAATATATGAAAAGAACCTCTCTCAGCAACAAAATTAAATAACCTACTTAAAGAAATAGAACAGAACCAAATATTTTTTCAAAGAAAGTAGAAAAATGCATTGCATTTAAGATCATTAAAATGTTTAACGTTATCATCAGAGAAATGCAAAGCAAATCACAATAGAATACTTCAAGCTCACCAGAAAGAGTATAACAAGAATGAAGCACAATGATATGTTGGTGAGGATGTAGTTATGATTCTCTGCAAAATAGTGCAGCCAATTTAGAAAATTATGTCACAGCTCCTCAAAATGTTAAGAGTTACCGTATGATTCCAAAATCCCAACTTAGGTACATTTCTTGTTATTTATTTATTTTCTTATTTTTTAATTTACTTTTTTAAATAATTTTATTGAGAAAGAAGTAGCCATGAGACAGTTTCAAAACAGATTAGTAGGGCAGTTACAATAATTAATACATTGCATACTGTTTTCTTCATAGTAGTTATTCATAGTACAAGATGTAGACATAGTATCTTGTCTAAACACTATTAGTTCAAAACTTTCTTCTTATTGAACTAAGATAGAGTAGCTATATATCTATGCTGTTTTGTATATATAGATGTATGTATTTTTTTACTACAAAATGGTCTTTCATTTATATCCCCCTTTTTTGTTTACTTTTCTCAGAGATGTATATTCCATTGTCATTCATATATTGTAGACTAGATGTGGTGGCATAGGCCTGTAATCCCAGCACTTGGGAGGCTGAAAAACAGGAAGAATAACTGCAAGTCCAATCTGTGCAGTAAGACCCTGTAAGACTCTATAGACCCTGTACTAAATACATTTTAAAAAGCAAACAAACAAAGTTCTTCATTCCCAGTTCCTTGCAAAGTGAGAAAATAAAATGATACATAGAAATTCTCACTAAGTGACCAATATATATATATAGATAGATAGATAGATAGATAGATAGATAGATAGATAGATAGATAGATATAGATATATATATATTGTAGATGCAGTACATTTCAAGAGAGATAATAACTATGTTCACACAAAAACTTGTACACGAATGTTCATAGCATTTTACACAATAGCTAAAATGCCCATAAGCTAATGAATGAATAAATAAAAATGTGGTACAATAATACGACAGTTCACAAATACTTCCATATGCAAATAGTTAGGTTCATAAAACAAAAATTTCAGAAAAAAATGTGCTCCTGTCTGCAAACTCAACATTGGGTGACAAATATGACCACACCCATCTTTCCTATACAAATGTAAAAGCAGCCATCTTCCCCAAAATCATAAAACAAATTAAGTTTATAACCCAATGTACTACTGTATATCCATATACACTGTATATTCATCAGTGAAAAGGAATGAAGTACTAATGTATATTGCTACATGAACAACACTTAAAAGTTATTATGTTACTTAAAAGAAATTAGTCACAGAAGATCATATACTGGAAAATTCCATTTATATAAAATGCTAAGAACAGGAAAATTCATAGGAACATAATCACAAAAAACATAATTATGCTCACACCATCAAAGTTTTCACTTAAAACAGATGACTTCTGTGATGTATTCCTGTCCATCTGCAAAATCAGCAAAGTCATGTGCGTCTGACTTGAAGGATAGTTTCATTGCTTTCTGTAACCCAACCAGGTTTCCTCTTCCTAGGAATTCATGTAATGAGCTTGGGCTCACTTGTGTTACCTAGGATACTATCTCCACCTGAAAGTGCAAAACCTCTCAGTTACCCCTATAAACTTCCTTCTAGCTTGGAAGGTACAATGTATTCATTCACAAGCTCCCAGGCTAGGTTGTGCACATTATTGAGAACGCTTTATTTGCCTATCAGAATATATACATGGTATGGCAATAAATGCATTGTTTTCAAGTGTGTGCAGTCTGTGTTTCTGCGTCGTGGGCGATGTACAGCTGGCTCAGAGGCCGCAGCTATGCCTGCCTTCCTGGCGAATCTGCATATGTGCTTTTCTGTTCCTGGATGCACAGCCATGATCTGGGACAGGGCAACTGCAGACAGCAAACCTCTTCAGGAAATGCTCTCTCATTCTAGTTGTGTGAGTTTTTTGTTTGTTTGGTTGGTTGGGGTTTTTTGTTTGCTTGTTTGTTTGTTTTGTTTTGTTTTGTTGGGGGTTTTTGTATTTTAGGGAAGGGTCTACAGGGTGTTCAAGGGCTCACTACTAGATCAGACTTGTAGTGATCCACCTGTTTACAGCCTCCCAAGAGCTGAGATTACAGGCGGGCATCACCACGCCCAATCTCAATTGCCATCTCAGCATGGCCTGGGGGTGGGGTCGGCATGGCAGGCCTAAGGATCAAACCCCTGGCCCCTGTGCCTGCTTGCAGGTGCTTTAATCAGCTGAGCTATTTGGCCAGCCCTTGCTTTCTCATTCTGGATGTGGATGGAAAACATTATGAAAGAATTGGCCACGTACATAAGCACCCATCAAATGATGTAACTGTTACTGGGTTTGGTTTCTTCAACTTATCCCTAACGCTGAGGCTGGGAAAGAGGCTATATCACTATCCCAGAAACTGACAGCGTTGCTTTTGTCTTCTAGATACTTCTCATAAACACTACTTTACTATCATTTCCGTAAGCCTCCATCATAGTTCATTGGAATGATTAGAAAGGACGCTTTGCATATTTTCTCGTTTTTTTTTTTCCTAGTCTATTTTCTTCTGTGCAGCTTCAGTGACCTTATTAAAACATGTCATACCATGTCACTCTTCTTACTAAATATTCGCTCCTTTCTCATACTGTTGGGAAGAAAGTTTTACATGTGTGACATCCTAGGCCACATTGTCAGTCTTTGCTCAATGATCCTTTCTCTCCCTCAGTACATTGCAGATGCATGGAGTGCTGCTTTCTTCCTAGGTGGTCACCTTCCCTCATATTTGTACCCAGATAAGGGCCGGCCAAATAGCTCAGTGGATTAAAGTGCCTGCAAGCAGGCGCAGGGGCCAGGGTTTCAATCCCTGGGCCTGCCATGCTGGCCCTGCCCTCGGGGATGTGCTGAGAAGGCGATTGAGACTGGGCATGGTGGTGCACACCTGTAATCCCAGCTCTTGGGAGGCTGTAAACAGGCAGATTACTGGGAGTCCGATGTAGTCGTGAGACCCTGAGCACCAAGTAGACTCCTCCCTAAAATACAAAAATAAAAAATAATAAGAAAAAGTCTGTACCCAGATGATTGCTGCATAGCCCACAGGTCATAACTAAACATCAATTTCCAGAGGCCCACTTAAAATGAGAAACATTGACGTTATGCATATTTTGTCTTTTTCTTTAGGGACACTTTTAATTATTTTATTAGTACATATTTGCAGCACATAATGATTACATTCATCTAGGAAAGCTGGTACCCTTACACAGCACATCTTAATTCATTTTTAGTCTTCCATTTCCTTCTCTCCCCCACCCAGTCTCTCTATTTTGTATTATCTATCTATTTTTTTTTTTTTTTTGTCTTTTTTGAGACAGGGTCTCACTGTGCAGTTCAGGCTGGCCTTAAGCTCACTTTGTAGCTCAGGCTGGTCTCGAACTCACAACAATCCTCCTGCCTCAGCCTCCCTAGTGCTGGGATTACAGGCATGCGCCACCACGCCCGGCTGTATTATCTATCTTTTATTTTGGTGTTTATTTATATTTTGGGTTTCCATATAAGAGAGGCCACTTAAGTGTACATATCTGATTTACTTCACTTAACCTTATAAGCCCAAGATGCATGTGTTTTCCTATAAATAATTTAGGTTTACCCTTCTTTTTTTTTTTTTTAATGTCTTTTTGAGACAGGGTCTCACTATGCAGTTCAGGATGGCCTTAAGCTCACTTTGTAGCTCAGGCTGGTTTCGAACTCACAACAATCCTCCTGCCTCAGCCTCCCAAGTGCTGGGATTACAGGCATGCACCACCACGCCCGGCCTAGGTTTACCCTTCTTTATGGCAGAGTAGCACTCCACTGAACATTTTATAGTATTATTCATGACTCTTCCAATCCAAAACAGTACATGAACATATCATTACCACTAAATAAGAGAAAGTAACTTTGGGATTCTGACTGTTCCAAGCAGGCTAATGCCCACCAAAAGAAGTCTATGATAACTATAAGATAAATGCACTCTAAGAAAAAATGGCACAATCCAAATGACAGCAGGTTCTCACATAATTTGTTACCGTTTGTGTGGTGGCATGTTCCTCTAAAAATAGATCATAAGTTAATTCATGGAATGGCAGCCAGAGCACAGAAGTCAATATTTCAATAACAAATATTTCATTTTTCCTATTTGCTTCTGTTCTCCTATGATGACAATAATCCTTTATATGCAGCTAGCATCATGGAGTTGAAAGGGCTTTGGAGCTCTCACTAATTTTTTAAAGAATTTACTTAAAGTTCTACAAAAAGCCCCACAGACAGTGAAAGAACCTTTAAAGTTGACTCTAGACTGTCCATACTAGCTGTCTAACTTAAACCAAATTGTTTAATGTCTATCAGTCTCCATTTCTTAATTTGTAGAAACAAATAACTGTAAAAAATAAGAGTAAATTATGAATGTATGAAGCATAGACTAATATCAAACAGTAATATCTAGACTTGTGGATTACATGGAAATTTTGTAAAATTATGTACTATACATAAAGCATTTAAATGCATTATGTAAAATCCTATTTTCAAAATTTTAATAGCCCATCTATACCTCCCTGCTGCAGGATTGGGACATGAAGATTAGACATGACTCCATGTCTCATGTTAGGAAGGGGATGCTGGGTTTTGGGAGCGTAACACCTACTGTGCACTTAGGATACATGGACATGTGTGGATGAAGTTGCAATTTCCTTTTCTTCTTCACTTCTTTACTGGGCTTAAATCCTCCTGGGCTGTACACCAAGTAATTGTTGGTTGTGCACAGACCTACAACTCAGCTTCCAGGCCTGAGCCCACAGGGCCTTTCATCCAAAGTTTTGCTACTGCTTTGCATCTCTTTCCTATTAGCGTATCTCATTCTCATGACGTCCACTTTGGAAATCACTCTTCTTTCAAAACAGACTTCTCAGCCCTCATAACATTTCTTTATTTGTGAAAAGGAGTGATTCTTTTACTCTTTTTCTAATAATAGTGAAAGTAGTGACACTTCATTTACAATAGTGTACACAGTAAAGTTCAAAGAAAGAAATCCAGAAACCAATTATGCATCATTTGGTATTTTCATTCAAGAAATATAGCATGCCATCTACATGCCAGACACCACTCTACCTGAAGACAAACTTCTTTTTCTTGGTTCTTACTTTTTCCCTTTATATAAATTTTAGAGATCATACAGGATAGTGGAAAATGCACGACACTCAGTGTTACACCAAACAGGATTCAAAATCTGTTTCTGGCACTGGCTATGTGACTTGGGGCAAGGCATTTAAATTCTCTGAGTTTTATTTATTTATATGTAAAATCAATACATGAATAAGCATATCTGAAGGATTTCTGAAATGATTTAAGTAATCTCCACTCTTTGGGGATTATGTACACTACTTGAGACGCAGCAAGATATCTTTGCTACTTTTTGCTCTGTTCTGACCTGTAGCAACACAAGTGAACACGATTTTTTTTTCCAATCATGAAAAGAGGGCGGAAGCAGAGAATCAGGGGATATGGGCCACTGGAGTTTGGGCCAAGATTTTCCTAGATTAAGGGAAGGAAGACAGATTTTTTTTCCCAGGCTAAGCTTGCAAATTCCCAAGTGTCACCAACTATAAAACCCTCCATGTTAACACAGCATTCAGAGCAATGATTGTTAAGTTCTCAAGCAAAGTTGTAGGCTCAACACAGAAGAAGATGTATGCAGAGGAAGTAGGGCTGTGTAATCCTAAATTATAGTGGGTTAAATAGGAGCCTTTCAGAAATGATTATGTTTATCCATAGTATTTGGGGTCTCTCTTGCCAACTTACATACTGCTGCCACCATGGGAACGAAGGAGTCACAGAACCTTCCACACAGCCTTGCCAATTCTTTTTTTGAGTAGGAAGCTGATTATTCAGTTTGGAAATTAACCCAGATTCCTTGTTTCTCTTTCTCCTCTCTTTCCTCCCTTACTTTCTGATCATTTCACTTATAGAAGCTCTGCCAGAGGACAGAAAAGAACATGCTCAGGAAGTATTGGGTCAATGTTTCATTGTTTTTTGGTAACACAGATAAAAGTTATTTGGAAGTCTATATTCTAAGTCCATCCTTTACTCCTGATTATGCAAATGACAGACCAATCAAAGTGCTGGTAAAATTATCTTGTTTTCTACACTGATATTCCATTCCTTAGAAGTGGAAAATCAAGGGCTAACCATCTCTTTTTTCTCTCATTATCATGCACAAATTAAATCTGGATGTAACAAAACTCACACAAAGGTTTTATTTTTGTAGGATCTTTTAAAGATTCAATCCATGTTTTAATTCTGCACCGAACCTTTTTATTAGTGCATATTAGTTATAAGATTAATGTACTTCATTATGACATATTTATACATGCACATAACACACTTCAATTGTTTCCCAAAGGTTTATATTTATTTTTAATTCCACAATTCATCCAAAACTAATTTAGAAAAAAAGAAAAAAAAATGTAATTTTTGAGCAGGCGAGAAAACTTACCAAATGTTGAACACTTGCAGAACTCCACTTCATAAGTCAACAATTAATATAGTTAAATTTGCCACCTGATAACTAGATTTTATGAAAAGCATGATTTTTTAAATATTTTCAAGAACATTATTAACCACCCAGCTACTATGCAATACTTACGGGTACTGTGGAGATTTTTCCCCCTCATCTCAGCTGGAGATCATTTTATGCCCTAAAGCACATCACAGGATGCCCTGGAGCATATCTTGAGAATCAGAAGTGAATCTTTAAATCACCTAATTTCACATCTCAGCAGCTACAGTTTGGTAAATATAAGTGCAGAGCACACACTGAACCAGGGGTTGAAAACACAAAGACAACACTCCACACAGGAATCGAGAAGTTCTGTCAAGTGGAAAGGTCCTATAATTTTGTGGATTTTGTCTTTCACAACATTCCCTCCCCAAACTAGTATCATTTCAATATCCACAAACTACTACCCTCCTCCCATCAAAACATTTTTAAAATAATTAGGCCCTGCGTTGCATGTGAGTTGTTAAATGTAAGAGCTGTGCCTCTAGAATCTGATCCTAGATAATTTATCACTTTATATCTTTACTTGTTCAATTTTGAGATTGTCTTTCACATGGCCTATCAGCCCTTAGAAGCTAAAAAATGAAATCTAGCTTTCAAGATATAGGCAAGACCTATTCAAGACAATTGAATGGGGCTGAAGAATGCAAATCCAACCACAGCCATTAGTGTACTTTAATTTTACTCCTAAAATTACAGAAGCATGCAGATGATCACTGGACAATGAAAAATCCTGCTCTGTGGTCTTCATTGAATTAATTAGACCTAGATTTTTTACCTACCTCACATAATGGCAATGAAGTATAAAGCTGGTCTCATGTATTATAAACTTTCCAGAATATTGCTGTTCTCATATTCTCTCATATCTCATATTCTATTAGATATTTAAATATTCACCATTGAAAACTTGGTTGAATATATCTGTGTTATGGTAGGAGTAGGATGACTCTATTTGCAAACAAAAAGAATTTCTCTGAACTATCAAAAAAGTTAATTTTGGTTGGATGGTTTTGGCTTGAGGTCATGCCAAATAGCACATACTAAATTAGGCACTGTGTGTTTCTTTTTCACTGGACTCCAGCAGTAGGGGCTGACTCTATGTTACTCATTTTATAGCCAAATCATTTATTCATATGAATACTGATGATTGCATCTCTACTTTTAAAAATGGGTTTGAGACGAACTGATTCTGATCAAGGAAATAATGGACAATCACAGACAAGAGGACACTTGTTTAAAGACTGCCATCCAATACACTGATTCCTCCCCTACATCTGGGGTTGGTTACTGGGGGCATAATGGTTAGGGCTAAAGCAGTTATTTTTCTACTACTATGAGAATGACATATGATAAGTGGTGGCCCAATGCACTTTTTAAAAACATCTGTTTGTATTTTAATTGAAGAGTGAAACAACCATTCTTGAACTATATCCAGGTACTAAGTTTGCATGCATGAAATAAAAAATATCCTTATTCAGGTCAGTTTGGGTTATTTCATATTACTCATTTTTAACAACAAAAAAGTAACAAAAAGACACTACAGCTAAAAAGTGTAACTCCAACTGGTTCCTTTGCCTCTAATCTGGCTCCTGAATCTATCCTCAACATGATAGCCAAAGTCATCATTTAAACTCATGTCTATCTCTCTCTCAAACTATCTGAAGACCTCTTATGACTCTTAAAAACAACACTGAAAATTATGAGCAGGCTTACAGCATCCTCTATGATCTGATACTTCAGCATCACCTCCAAGCTATGCAACACTCACTTCTGTGCCTTAAAAAGCTATTTCTCACCCCAGGTCTCTGCCTATGGTAATGCCTTTGCCTGAAATGCTCTTTTCCCAGTTCTTGTTCCACCGTAATTTTTAAATTTTTTTTATTCATTTAATGGGGAAAAAAAGATAAAATAGCAACAAAATAGTTTCAAAACAGGTTAGTAGGACAGTTACAATAATTAGTAGATTGCACATTGTTGTCTTAATAGTAGTTATTCAGAGGACAAGATGAAGACATGATAGCTTGTCTAAACAATATTAGTACAAACGTTTCTTCTCATTGAACTAAGAGAAAGTAGCTGAATATCTATCCTAACATTATATATATCACTACAAAACAGTCCTTTATTTACATCCCCCCTTTTTGTTTTGTTTCATCAGAGATGGTGTTCCATTGTATAGTTAGAGAAGCTGCATTTGGAGAAGTCTTTAAAGAACCTTTTCATACTTGATGCCACTCCAAGGACTGTAGGCGCTTGAATTCAGCAAGACAACCCAATATAGACCAATAGCCCATAATAGTAGTGGGTTATTAGCACACCTGGCAACTGTCAGAAGTTGTTGATAAGCTTTTTACAGCTCAGCATATTAATATAGCTTTACTTTTCATACCTTGTGGTTGTACTTTTCTGCTGGATAGTTAAGATCAAGTTAAAGCAACTTATATAACTACAAATGTAACTTTTGCTATCTAATAATTGTATTTTTTGCTCAAAGTCATTTTCTCAGAGACCTCAGTCATCCAAATCTATGCTCCCTACACCTGACTCTATACTCTCCTGAGCTGAAATTGTATTCATTATCTGTGCATGTACTTGATTTTGCCTGTTTTCCACACTAAAACAAAAGCTCCACGACAATGGAGCCATGTCTGGCCTGATTACTCTTGCAGCTCTGGGGCCTTGAATAGTGCCTGACATATGGGAGCCACTCAATAAATGTGTGCTGCATTGACTAGAATGTTAAACGACTGTAGGTAGGAGTATCTCAAAACCTGCAATAAACAGAGAAGGCACTATGTATGTGAGCAAGATGGTTTGGACAACTGTCCTGAGCATTTCTACTGGACTGTGCAAAGGAGCAGATACCTAATTTGTTTTGTCTCCTTTTTTTTCCAATTCTTTGTGCTTTTTCTCTTCTTAATTTCTTACACACTTCTTTCTTTTTTCTTCCAATTTTAAATGCATATATCTAGTAATATGAAGAACTAGTTGGAAGACACTTGTATTACAACAAATACTGTGAAATTCATATTACTTTGTTAAGGGAAATTTGGCATCCTTTGTAATTTTTTGTTTTAATACTCTTTTGTGCTCTATTAAAAAGACAAACAGAAAAAGCAGAAAAAAGTTTCAAAGAAAACTGAAAAATCAATATTCAAAAGGAGCCTTAATGAGGTAATTAAAATAAAAAAAACCTTATACACATGACAAAAACAATGGCTATGGATACCAATGGATAAAAGTCTAGGCCTATAGGGCCATGGAGATAGATTAACAACATAAGCTCCTACCTGGGGGAGCAGAAGGTCCTAAGTTGAATCCCTCATACCCCTTCAAAAAAATTCTAGGCCTATAGATATTAGAATAAGAGAAGATAACTTGACTACACTTAAAGAATAATAGTTCGGTATCGACAGTGATAAAGGCCTAGCTATCATGAAAGGGGTATTGAAAAGATATTTTTGCAATACAATTGATGGGAAATTTCAAGGATAAGGAAGCAATGAAAATCTAAATTGAAGCTCAAGGCAGGCTCTAAATAGAAAGAGCACTGCTCTGAAATTGAATCCTGTGTTTCACACACTGCTTTGCAATCTCATGCAAAATACCTCATCTCTCCAAATCACAGTTGTGCCATCTATAAAATGAAAAATGTATCTGCCTCATGGAATCGCCCTGAGATATAATGAAGGCAAGACACAAAAACTGTCCACCTCATTTCATGACTCATCAAAGGTGCTTAATAAATATTTGTCGAATGAAGCAAACTGAGAGAAGCAGAAGGAATACCAGAGACTAAGGGTGAAACCTAGTTGGATCCTAATCTTGAATATCTTACCTAAACATCTTGACATTAAGTTTCTTCGTACGTGAAACAGACTAAACTTGACCTAGTCCATTGGGTTGTGGGGAAGATAATACTTGAAACCATTTGCAATATCTGATGTATACTGGTACATTGTAGGTATTCACTCAATGCATTCAGTGAAAAAGTAAGTTAATTTGAATTACTCCAGCAAATGTTGTCTAAATAGGCAGAAAATTATATAACCCATTTCAATTAATATTACACATATGCATGTACATACAAAAGATGGTTCTATATCTCTTTTAGATTGAAATATCAATGTAAATTTAACTTAGGAAAGCTCTTTTGGGGAGGGGGCTCAGCCTGCCCTGAGGGTGGGGCTGGCACAGCATGTGGTGCCAGGGTTGAACCATGATCCACTGCAAATGCTTAAGCTCGCCTAAGCACTCACTTTAGACCACTGAGCTATCTCACCATTCCCCAGAAAACTCATTTTTTTAATGTTAGAAGTGGTAGGTGTCTATTTTACATGAAACACTAGACAGTACCTATCTTTCTTCTCATAAGAAACAAAATTGGATACACAAATAAATCTGCGTGCTGAGTATAGTGAACTGCAAATCTTTTACCCTAAACAAGTGGTACAGAGAAAAGTTTGAAACTATACTTTTTCTTTTTTTTATTAATTTTGTTGAGAAATAGTAATGAGACAATTTCAAACCCAATTAATAGGACACTATCAATACATAATATATTGTATATTGTTATCTTTTAGTGATTATTCATAGTACAAGATGCTGACATGACATTCTGTCCAAATACTATTAATACAAATCTTTCTTCTCATTGAATTAAGAGAAAGTAGCTGTACATCTATCCTAATTATATATATATAATATATATATATATATTATATATTATATATGTATATACAGATACATAATGGTCCTTCCATTGTATACCCTTTTTTCTTTAGTTTTGTTAGAGATGGGTATTTCATTGCCATTTAAACATTGTAGGTGCGTGAATTCAACAAAATAACCCAATATAGTACAGTAATCCATAGTGGAAGTGAATTATCTGTAAGACTGGCAATTTCAGAAGTTGTTGACTTGAGCCTTTTACAGCTCAAGCTTTACTTTTTATACCTCATTTTTATACTCTTATGCTGGATGGGTAAGACCAAGATAAAGCAAGATCTATATAACAAGAAATGTAACTTTTGTATCTCATAAGGTCAGTCAAGTCCCCTCAGGATTTATCCTGTAACTCTGAATCGCAGTTTGCAGATCTTTGTCAGCATCAATCATGTGGATGAGTTACAACCATTGCTTGACCAGCTTGCTTTCTGTGAAAGCCTGAATGTTTTCTATCCATGTAACTCTCCTTAGGCACATTCTATGTCATCAGTCTTGTTGCTCTATGGCCCCATAATCTCCTTAATCTCCTTGGGACACAACAGAGTTACATGATATTACAGTATAGGTTCTCCTATGTCCTGAGTCTTCACTGACCTTGAAAGGTGAGGGCCAAAATGTTGGCTGACCTTAAAGCCCTTCTTTTTCTCTTATTTTTGGTCTGCAAACTTAGGTTGTTAACCCTCCAGAACAGAAGCTTATTACCCTACAGTATATGCAGTTCGGTTTAACCTCACTATCTGAATATCAAACATCTTAGGCATAACATGGAACAGGCATTTTCCATCAAGTATTGATGTGTTAAACTTTAAGTCTTTAGAGGATATGGGAAAAAATAAAAAATATCTTTAAAATATGAATAAACAATTATTTTTACACAGAAATTTAGAAATCTAACCATATACAGCACTGTAGCAAGACAGTTCTGTGACATTTTTTTGTTGACACTATTTTTCATTTATTACACTTTTTTTTAAGATAATGGCGATAACTGGTATATCATGACAAGAACTGCTTATTTAGAAGAGCAAAATGACAGCCATTCCAAGCATTACCCTACTATTACACATTATTGTCTTTAATGCAGTTGCTTGGTTTACTGGTATCAGCATATATAGTTTAGTCAGGGCGAGAATCCCACCAATTAACTGCTAGTTTCAAAAACGTGCTGATATTGTTCAGGTTCATTGCCTTACTGATCTTGTGTGCATAAGGGTATGGCTTTGTCCCTGTCATATTTCCCAGCTTTTCTCCTTGCCCTATCCTTGTTGTCCAATCCTCACATTTTCGCTTTTCTTTTAATTGTCTTATACCTTTCTATTTGTATTTCTTCTTTTGAGTTCTTACACTAGGGAGACTATATGATATTTACATATGTAGGTCTGGTATATTTATTTATGAGTATGTCTTCAACTGGCATCCACTTAATATAAATGCTTTAAGTTTATAGCTGAGTAATAATCCACATCTTTTTCATCCATTCCTCAGGTGATGGGCATTTTGGTTGTGTCCAAGATTTGATTAACATAAATTGTGCTGCTATAAACATAGGTATACATATATCGCTATGATATGACATTTTCAGTTCCTCTGGGAAAATTCACAGTAAGGGGTAGCTGGCTTGAATGGGATTTCCAGTCCTAGCTTTTTAAGAGTCTCCACACTGATTTCCCTAATGGTTGTACCAGTCTACATTCCCACCAACAGTGGAGAAGTGTTCCTTTTTCCCCACAGCTGCTCCAACATTTGTTAGTTGATTTGTTTATGATAGCCATTCTTTCTGGAGTGAGATGGCATATCAATTTTGTTTTAATTTGCATTCATGGATGGCTAGTGATGTGGAGCATTTTTTCATATATTTATTTGCTACTTTAATTTTGTCCTCTGAGATGTGTATGTTCATATCAGATGCCCATTTCTGGATTGGGACTTGAAATTTGGAGGCCCTAATGGTTTTCAGTTATTTATAAATTCTAGACAGCAGACCTTTGTCTGAATGCTTATTAGTCAAGAGTTTTTCAAAATTTGTGGGCTGATTTTTTCACTTTGTTGGTAAATTCTTTTGATGCGCAAAATCTTCTCAATAAGAAGAGGTCAAAATTGTTAATTCTTTCAAGTATTGCCCGATTTTTGTTCAGGAACTCTTTGCCTACCCTATGTCTTCAAGAGTTCCTCCTACTTTCTCTTCCAGGAGATTGAGTGTTTCTGTTTTAATGTTTAGATCTTTAATCCATTTTTACTTTAGCTTAGTGCATGGTGATAGACCTTGGTCAAGTTTTAGTTTTTGGCATGTAGAGAGCCATTTTTTCCAGACCCATTTGTTAAAGAGGTTATCTTTCTTCCAGTAAGCATGTTGGGCCCCTTTATTGAAGGTCAGGTGGCTGAGTGTGTTCTTAGAGGCCTCTTCATCTTATAATCTATTCCATTGATCCTCAGCTCTATTTTGTTGCCAGTACCATGCTGATTTTTATTACAGTAACTTTATAGTATAATTTCAACTCAAGAATGGTAATCCCAACTTCCTTGTCTTTGTTGCCCAGAATTGCCTTTGCTGTTCTAGGTCTTTTCTGGTTTCAAATAAATTTGAAGAAGCATTTTTCTATGTCTGGGAGGTATGTTGGTGGTAGTTTGATAGAATCTGAATTAAACCTTCGCAACAGTTTTGGGAGTGTGGTCATCTTCATGATGTTGGTTCTTCCTATCAAGGAGCAGGGAATATCTTGCCATTTGTTGAAATCCTCTGCAATCTCTTTTTTTCAGAATACTGTAATTTTCCATAAAAAAGATATTTGTCTTCTTTAGTTAGATTAATTCCAAGGTATTTCATTTTCTACAGTGCTATTGTAAAAAGTGTTGCTTCTCTAATTTCCTTCTCAATGTGCTTGTTATCTGGGCAAAGGAAGGCTATTGACTTTTGGTTACTGACTTTGTATCCTGGTATGCTACTGAATTTGTATATTAATTCTAGTAGCTTCTTGGTGGAGTTTTTTGGGTCTTCCAAGTAAAGTATCATGTCGTCTGCAAACAATGATAGTTTAAGTTCTTCTTACCTATTCCTATTCCTTTTATTTCTCTGTCCTGTCTTATGGCTCTAGCAAATGATTCCAGATCTATATTGAATATGAGGGGTGATACAGGACTTCCTTGTCTTATATCAGATCTAAGAGTAAAAGAATTTTTTTCCTCATTTAGAATTATATTAGCCATTGAGATGTCATAAATGGCTCTATCAGGCTGAAGTAGAGGCCATTTATTGCAATTTTCTGTATGACTTTGAACATGAATAAGTGTTGGACTTTGTTGAAAGCCTTTCCTGCACCAATTGAAATGATCATGTGGCTTTTAGATTTCAATCTATTGATATAGTGTATTACATTTATACATTTGTGTGTATTATACCATCGTTGCATCCCTGGATGAATCCTCCCTGGTAATGGTGTATGATCTTCTTGATGATTTGCTGTATTCTATTTGCTAGGCTTTTATTTAGGATAATATAGATTGCATCTATATTCATGAGGGAGATTGGCCTGTAGTTCTCTTTTTTAGTTACATCTTTCTCTGGTTTTGGTATCAGCATAATACCTGCCTCCAGGAATGATTTTGGGAGGTCTGCTTTCTTTTCAATTTCATTGAAGAGTTTGAGGGTATAGGAATTATATCTTCCATAAATTTCTTGTAGAATTCAGCTGTGAATCCATCAGATGCTGGACTTTTCTTTGTCAGTAGGTTTTTTAATCCATTTCATATTTTGTTGGCTGTGATACGGTTATTGAGAGTTGTTATATTTTCTTGATTCAGTTTTGGTAATTTGTACCTTTCCAGGACTCCATCCATTTATTTTGTGTCTTCTATTGTGTGAGAGTAAAGGTTCTCAAAGTAGATACTGACAATCTTCTGAATTTCCACTGGGTCTGTAGTGATTACACCCTTTTCATTCTTTATTGCTTATATTTGAATTTTTCTTTCCTCTTTTTATAAGTTTAACTAGGAACTTATCAATTCTATTTAATCTTTCAAAGAACCAGCCTTTTGATTCATCAATTCTTTCAACTGTTTTATTTGTCTCAATTGAATTAATCTCTGCTCTAACTTTCATGATTTCTTCCCAGGTTTTGGTTGTGGGTTTGGCTTGCTCTTCCTTTTCTAGATGTTGGAGGTACAGCATTAGGGTGCTTATTTGTTCCCATTCTGTTTTCCTAATGTGTGAGTTCACAGCTATGAATTTCCCTCAGAGAACTGCTTTCATCACACCCCATAAATTATGATATGTGTGGTTGAATTTTCATTGAATTGTAGATATTGTTGAATTTTTTATTTAATTTCATGTGACCCATTGGTTGCTGAGTAGGGTGCTGTTTAATTTCCTTGTATTTAGGGGGGTTTTCAGTTTTCTTGTCTCATTTATTTCCATTTTCATTGCACTGTGGCCAGATAATATGGATAGGATAATTTCTGTTTTGTTGCATATTCTTAAGCATGACCTATGGGCAAGTAAGTATGTGGTCTATTTTAGAAATAACCCATGTGCAGCTGGAAAAAAATGTATATTCAGGTGTCGTTGTGTGAAACAATCTGTATATGTCCATAAGTCCATATGTTCTAAGCCCTAATTCAGTTCTACTGTTTCTTTGCTAATTTTTTGTCTGCTTGACTTATCTTTTTGGAATAAGGGAGTGTGTAGGTCTCCTGTTGAGATTATGGTATTGGATATTAGGTTTTTCATGTCCATCAAGATTTGTCATACATAGTTGGGTGCTGCCATGTTTTGTGCATACACATTTATGAGTGTTACCTCTTCCTCTTGAATTTTTCCCCTAACCAGTATATAGTGGCCTTCTTTATTTCATTTGATGATTCTTTATTTGAAGTTGAGATCATCTGAGAACAGGATTGCTACTCCTGCTTTTTTTTGAGGTGCTGGAGCATGTAGTATTGTTTTCCATCCTTTGACTTTCAGCCTATGAATTTCTTTGTGAGTTATCTGTTTCTTATATACAGCATATTGTTGGATTGTGCTTTCTAATCCACTGTGCCAGTCTATTTCTTTTAATTGGTGAATGGAGTCCATCTACATTGATAGTTATAATTGAGATGTATTGGTTTACAATCAACATGTTATTTACCTGCTGCTGTTGACTCCTTTTTCTCCTGTGTTAAATTGTTTGCCCTATTTAGCAGGTTCCTTCTGTTCTCATTTGTAGAGTTCTGATCATTTTGTTCCCTCTCTAGAACATCTTTTAGTAGTCTGTGTAGGGTTGGCTTTGTCATCACTAAATTTTTTCGTTGTTGTTTGTTATGGAAGTATTGCACTTATCCATCAAACTTGAAAAGAGAGTTTTGTAAGGTATAGTAGTCTAGGCTGAAATTTGTTTTCATAGAGGACTTGAAGTACCCTGCTCCATGCTCTTCTTGCCTTCACAGTTTGTGAAGTGGTCTGCTGTAATTCTGATGGGTTTTCCTTGATGGTCATTCCAGAAGAATGTCATCTGCTTCTTTTGTCTAGCAGCTTTCAATATATTATTCTTGTGCTGGTTTTCTGGGATGTTGACTATTATATGTCTCAGTGTGTTTTTAATTGGGTTGAAGTTATTTAGCATTCTGTATGCTTCGGTTACCTGAATGTCAGATTGTTTCTTCATATTTGGGAAGTTTTCTGCTATTACCTCTGTCCATATTCTTTTTAGATCATTTGTATTGACTCCTTCTTTCTCATTGACGCCTATTAGTCTCACATTGTTCATCTATGCATCGTCTTGGAGGTGATGAATTATTTTTTCCTGCATCCTCGTTGTTTTTAAGAGATCTTTTCTTACCTTTTCACTAGCTATGACAGCATCTTCAAAATCTGAAACTCTGTCTTCACTTTCACTCAAATGATTTGCAAGCTTGTGATTGAAGTTTTAAGTTGCTGTATATCTCTTTGACTCTACTTCATGCAATCTATTTCTTTCCTGTATTGCTCATTCAAGAAATCTGTCACTTCTGTAATGTCCTTTTATTTTTTTTTAATCAGTGTCTTCTTGAGAAGCAGGTATTAATTCTTTTACTTCAGAGATTATTTCTGATCTGATTTCCTCTGTTTCTGCATTTGATTCTTTATTTCATACCCTATTCAGAGTTTTTTTTTAATTTCAGAGATTTTTTTTTTTTTCAGATCTGGGGATTGAACTCAGACCCTTGTGATTGCCAGGGAAGAGTTTCTTCCACTGAGCCATCTCTCCATCCCTTCAGAGATTAATTCTGATCTGAGTTCCTCTGTACCTGTCTGCTGTTTTTTCTTTTCTCCAATGCTATTAATTCAGAGATTTCTTTATTTCAGAGATTAATTATATTCTGAGTTCCTCTACACCTTTCTGCTGCTGTTTCTTTACTTCAGACGCTATTAATTCATACATTTCAGCCTAGTTAGTGTCCTTTGTACTTGTTCTGGGTGGACTTGAGGCTTGAGATTGCATTTTGTTCCTTCTCTTTGTCATTTATATTACACTAACCTCTGACCTTTGGTGTAGAGCAGTGGTACAGTTATAACCTTAGTACCTACTCAAATTTGGTTGCAGATCTATTAAGTTTTAGTTTATCCAGTTGTGCCTGGCTTCGGTCTAGCTGTTGTGCTCAGCTCCTTCCTGCTGCAGCCCTTGGAAATGAACCTTTTGTGCCCCTGTGTTGTGCCTCTGGCCCAGGAGGCACAGGGGATTGCAGAAGTTCTCCCACACACTAGCCAGGCCTGGGCTTGGGCTGAGCCTGGGTGGGTCCCGAGAGTGTGGCAGTTTTCACTCACTTGGTGGGATTGGGAGATGGGCTCCATAGGAGAGGAGGGGTCTTGAGGGTGGAGCAAAGGGTCTTACTCATGAAGTGTGGAGCCTGAAGCTCTCCCACACACTCGCTGGGTCTGGGCTTGGGCTGGATCTATGGGGTTCCAAGAGCGTGGAAGAAGTTCTCACTCACTCAATAGGCTTGGTGGGGTGAAACTATAGTTTTTAAAGGACTACATGCTGTCAGCATCAATTCATGGTTAAATTGTCTGTGTTTGAATGATTTGTTGACACTATTCCTGCTTGAATAACGGCATTTTGCTTGGATCTTGTGGCTGCCCTATGCATGACAAGTGCCCCCATACTCTAGGTTACATTTCTACGTTCTTTTAGTAACTGAGTCTACCCCCCTCCTCTCCCACTTAGGAACTGGGCATCCCACATTCCCAGCACCCTTACAGCTAAACATGTTCATGTAATGAGGTTCCAGGAATAGAAGAGAGTAGAATTGATGTGAACCGTCACATCAGAGTCAGCACTACAAAGGTATCTGTCTTGGAACTCCTATTCTTTTTTAGAGGCAGTGACAATAACAAACCTTTTTCAACAGTGTTATTAAAGAGCACACCATATATGGAGTATCAGTGCAGCAGTAAGGGAAGCACCTGGAATGACCTGGAGCAGCCACCACCTGGCTGACCAGGTCTTTTTGTTATAGCATCTCCACTTTTATCCTATAAAATGCAGGGTATTGCCTTTTTCCAAGAAAAAAAAATCTGTGAAATTTGTTTCTAGGACATATGGAATATACACGTTTAAATCTGATGTGTAAGCTGATCTTACTAAGTACTCATTGTCAGCTAAAAAAAAAGGCCTTTTTTTTTTTAATTTGGTATTAGTTTGATTTTTGAATGGATAATTTTTTACTTATCAAGCAGGTTGGCTTTGATTGTGATTAACGATGTAGTCTTTTTTTGGTATTTCTCTTCTTTTATTAGGTGGGCTAGAGCACAGTTTTATTTTTTAAAGAAAATTTAAAAAATAATTAAAAATGCATTAGAAATGATAGAATTTCACTAAACAAAATGATAGGAATTCAACACTTATTATATTGCATATTGTTGCCTTCAAATAGGCTGCTCAGATTACCATACATAAGCATGCTTGCAGTCATTTTAAAACTTATTTTATAAATCCTGTCAGTGAATTCTGTTGAATGATGTAAAACCATTTTGAATTGTCTTATCTCTGTTACTGGACATAACTATCAGTTGGACTGAAAAAAATGGGTATTCTTAAGAGAGATAGCCTATACATAAGTAGTATCAACAAATTTTTAGTAATACTATTTAATTACCATAATCATTATTTTCATTTAAATTTTCCTTTGACCTAATGTAAGTACAGAATTTTATTATATTGTTTGCCACTCTTTTTAGAAATCTGAGAAAACAAGACTCAATATTTTAGATTTGCAAATCACCAGTGATAAGGTACATTACATTAACATTTTTATTAGCAATGTAATGAAGGACTGTTAAATTACTTAGATGTCAAAAATGTCAGCATGGTATTAAACACAGTGCAATCTATCAATGAAGAATTTCATAGCATGTATTCAGTCCTCAAACTGAACACCAAATAGATTATATTTTTATTGACCCATAGTATTAACTACCTATCTTCAATTATAGTTACAGAGGGCTATCATTAGATTAACATTTAGTTGGCAAATAGTGGCATGTAATAGATTTGCTTTTACATTTCATCTATTTTTTAAAATAATTTTATGGAGAAACAATAGCAATGAGGTGGTTTCAAAAGTGATTAGTAGGTCAGTTTCAATAATTAATACATTGCATATTGTTGTCTTAGTGGTTATTCATTATACAAGAGGCAGACATGACATCTTACCCACAAACACTATTAGAACAAATATTTCTATTCACTGAATTAAGAGAATGTAGCTGTATATCTATCCTAACTATTTTGAATCTACAGATACAAAATGGTCATTCATTGGTATTCCCTTTTTTGTTTAGTTTTATCAGAGAAGGGTATTCCATTGTCATTTAAATACTGTAGGTGCGTGAATTCAGCAAAAAATTCCGATTAGTCCAGTAGTTCATAATAGCAGTGGGTTATCTTTAGGACTGACAATGTCAGAAGTTGTTGAAGAGCCTTTTACAGCTCAGTATATTAATATGACTTTACTTTTCATACTTAGTTTTTATACTTTTCTGCTGGATAGTTAAGACCAACATAAAGCAACACCTATATAACAAGAAATGTAGCTTTTGTATCTGACAAGGTCAGTCAAATCCCTCACCCTGAAACTCTTCATCGCACTTTGTAGATCCTTTGTCAGTGTCAGCCATGTGGCTGAGCCACAGCCATTGCTTGACCAGTTTGCTCTCTGTGAAACCCTGAGAGAATTTTTTCTCTCCATGTGACTCTCCTTAGGCACACTCTACATCATCCATCACTTTCCTCTGTGAGCCCATATCTCCTTGATCAGAAAATTTGAGGCACAACTGAGTTACATGAATTACATCCACTTTTAGAATGATGATACATAACATGAGTTAGAAATCTCTGCACAGAAGGTGTGGAAAGTATGAGAGCTGATCACTAGATAGCACCACTGATAGCCCTCTAAAGCTCTGGCTTATCTCATACCTCACCCAAAGCATCACGTCAGGAGTCATGGCATCCCTGGGTATCAGGAAACACTGACAACTTAGTGATATGTCTTTTAAAAATTGGAATTTGTCTATTCATAGATGACTAATATTTATATTTTCTGATCCTCATAAGTTCCAGAGAAGTTGCAGAAAAGAATGCATTTCAAGTTTGACTCCTTAAAACCATAATATACAGATGCAGGGACTGGGGTTCTATCACCAGCCTGCCATGCTGGACCTGCCCCTGGGGCATGCTAAGAGAGTGATTGAGACTGGGCGCGGTGGTGCGCACCTGTAATCCCAGCTCTTGGGAGGCTGACCACTATCAGTCCAATCTATGTAGGGAGACCCTGTAGATCCTGTAGACCCTGCCCTAAGATGCAGAAAACAAACAAACAAACAAAAAACTATAATGTGCCTTTTATCAAAGAAACCCTCCAAAACCAAGTCTCACGGAGGTAGGCCGTGAGGAATGTCAGTCTACTTACAGACGGCTAACTTTCATGCATCCCTGCCTCTCCCTGTGCAGATAGAATGAGAATGACCTGGAACAGGGGCAGCAATGGCCTCACACTCCACTAGGGTCTTAAATATGCTCCAGGGAGTTCAGGTGTCCATGGCAGCCTCCTCAAGCAGTTTCAAAGTCAACAAGTAGAATACATCCAAAGGCTGGGCCTTGAGCTTAGAGTTTAACCTATTGTATTTCACACCAAGAAGTTTTAAAGAGATAAAACTACAAGCACACACTGTCCAGCTGACCACAGACTCACCTGACTCCTCTAGTTCTTTTATAAAACCCTTCTCAGACTTGCAGGGGTCAACATGGACAGAAAGAAAGGAGAGAAAAGAAGGAGAGAAAAGACCCCAAATCCTAGTCTTTACAAACACCCCTCTTCGTTCTGATTGTTAGTTTTTCTCACTGCCTCTTTCCTTTGGAATTTTTCCCTCAGCTGCATTGAGTTAACAGCTTCAACCTCTGCATACTCCTGTATGTGTGCGCCTATTTGCAGTTGCCCAAAGTGACAGTCAGTGGGAGATAGCACCTTCCAAGTTCTTTACCTGGGACCTGTCTCTCCCTTACACTGCTTATTTTGGCTTTTGTAAAAGGCTAGTGGGTGCATTACCCTCTTTACCTGTGGCTTACGAACCATACTTGGGCTGCTTAGATGAGCAGGCTGGGTGACTGGCATATCACTGCCAGAAAGAAAACTCAGGCCCCATTTTAGAGCCCTGATCTTCCAAATAAAGAGTTATCAAAAAAGATAAGTTCAATCACCACCTTTTGTCTTTGGACCTTTCTACTCAGAAAAGTTACAGTTTTCTTTTTTAGCTGAATTTTCCGTCTCTCCTCCCTCTTTCGTCTACTTTAAAGTTCCATCTGACATAGTTCAAGCTATGGGGTTTGTTGATAAGGAGAAAATTATTTTATTTCTAGTGTCCCACACTATATATAGAATTAATCCATATGATATTCAAGGAATAATAACTAGGACAGTTTTTTTTGTCATTTCACCTTCATGACTTCAGAAATGCTCGGGTCAAATTCTCTCATAATAGAGGAGTTCTTTTCTTAATGTGAAATTTTATTATACCCATTGCTAAGTGAAAGCAAAAGAGGTTAGGCATTACTCAGTTATACACAGATTTTTCTATTATATTATTTGCTGAAATGATAGCTAGATAATATATTGTTTTTGAATTTTAGCATGACAATTTCTGAAAACCAGACTATAGCAACATTATTACTTACATGACAATATTATTACTTACTTAGATTATTACTTACTTAAAGTCTTGGACTGCATAACAGGGATTGTGGAAACATTGTTTTAAAATCATATCTAAATGAATGTTCTGATTTATGCCTGTCTGATAAATAATGGTTTCCTCAATGTCTTCATTTTGATGAAATTAAACTAGGAACGAAATTTAATATTTTCAATAATAAATTTATAACATACCAAGTTTAGTCTGTTGAAATCTTGAAATGGACTAACTTCCTGCCTTTTTTTCTCATCTCTCTAGATGGTGATGTACTGAATGTCCCCTTTGAATTCCCCAATGTACAGTTATTTTTGATTCAGGACACTTCCTCCAGTTGCCCTTGAGCAGATATGTGGTATTATCACATTACCTTTGGAATCTCTTTAAACTATGATCCACATGCTGAGAAGGCAACTATATACAAACAGCCTCTTCTTTATCAAATTTTTAAAAAACAGCATCTCCCTTGACACATGCGATATTTTAGGGTTTCAATCTATTGAGTTGACTACAAGTGACACCTATTTCTACAAAATGGATGAACAGTTTCTTTGCTCATGTAGAAATGCCAGGAATAAACTCCCAAATATTTGGGCTATAAAATTAACAATATTGGCCTATAAAATTATACTCTTCAGTATTTCTAGTACTTTTTTCTCTTCTTTACCCTATTTATACATGTCCATGTATTTATACATCTATATTTAAAAACTCAAGAGCTAGGTCAATATGTCTCCCCTATCTAACTCATCATTCAGGATTTAATAAAAGTTTCATTTAAAAACACTGCTATAAAGAGAGATAAACCTGAGACATTCATAAGAAAATAGATATACCCTGAGATCATGTTAAGTGAAATATCAGACACACAGCTTAAATGTTGTTTCACAGATTCTCTTATACAAGAACACAAAGTATAAATAAAGAATAAAATAAGACAGATAAAGGGGAAATAGATCAAAGATGGAGATGAAGTAGACCAGCCAGACTATAGCAGCATTATTACTTACATGATAGCATTATTACTTATATTATTGCTTACTTTAAAGACTTCGATGACATAACAGGGATTGTGGAAACATTGTTTTAAAATCATATCTAATTGAATATTCTGATTTATGCCTATCTGATAAAACGTTTCCTCTAATGTCTTCATTTTATATAATATATATAAAATCCCCACAAGGAATGTAAACATTATGTACTATAAACATATTTATTTAAAAGGAAAAAGATCTGAGACTGCCATGTAAAGGATCTATGTATATGAAAGGAAGAAATCAAAGTATTATTTTCAGATGACATGATCTCCACATACAAAAGCCAAAAATTCCATCAAATGATCCCTAGAATTAATAGCCAACTTCAGCAATGTAAGAAGATACAAAATCAACATATAAAAGTCAATAGCGTTCCTTTACACAATGAACTCATTGAGAGATAAATTAGGAAAATAATACCATTAACAACAGTATTTAAAGACTGTACTCAGCAATTAACAGAAATAAAGAAGTTGAAAAAATCTCTGCAGCAGAATTGCATCATTCCAAAAAAGGAGACAGAAAAGGACATTTGAAAATGGCAAAATGTCCCCTGTCCCTGGATAGGCAGAATCAATATAATCAAAATGTTCAGACTTCTAAAACTTATGTGCCAACTTAATAGAATCCCAATTAAAATGATAAAACAATCTTAATATTCATACAAAAGCAGAAGAGTAAAAATGGTTATCATCAAGAAATTAAAGAACAGAAAATCTTGGCAGGGCTGCAGAGAGAAAGGAACCCTTCCACATTGTTTGTGGGAATGTAAGGTAGTACAACAGTATGAAGATCTCAAGGTGGCTTAGGCAGACACAGAGGCTTGGGGCTTGGATCCCTGGGACTGCCATGCCAGCCCTGCCCTGGGGTATGCTGAGAGGGCTATTGAGACTAGGCGTGGCATGTACCTGTAATCTCAGCTCTTGGGAGGCTGTAAACAGGGTGATCACTATGAGTCTGATCTATGCAGTGAGACCCTGAACACCCTGGCCTAAAATACAAAAAAAAAAAAAAAAAAAAAAAAAAGAAAGAAAGAAAGAAAGAAAGAAAGAAAGAAAGAAAGAAAGAAAGAAAGAAAGAAAGAAAGAAAGAAAATCTTAAGTGGTTTGGAGATTCCTCAAGACACTAAAGCTAGAAATTCAACTTCGCCCAGCAATTTCCATCTCAGTATCTTCCCCAAACAGTCAAAGACAGCGTGTTATAGTGATACATGCATATGTATCATATTTATAGCAGCACAATTTGTAATGCAGGTAAATCTTGGAAATGGCCTATATGCCTATCAGCAGATGAGTGGATAAAGAAAGTGTGATATTTATACATAATGTAATATTACTTTGCAATAAAGAAGGAAAAAATGAAGCATTGATTGGTAAACTGATGAACCTAGAGACTATGATGTTAAATGAAATAAACCAGACAAATGAATTTAAATATTACATGCTTTCTCTTACATGAGAAAGACAAAATACAGAAAAAGAGCAAAATAAGAAAGAAAACAGGAAATAAAATCTATTTCAAATGGGAAGGGAAACAAGAGATGAAGGGAAGGGGAGAAATGGGAAGGTTAAGGAATGAAAAAATAATTAAGGTGCAATAAGGCCAGGCATGTTGGTACCCCATGATCCCAGTACTCAGGAGCCCGAGGTAGGAGGACTGCTGAGAGCTGGAGACCAGCCTGGGCTACAGAGTGAGGTCAGGGTCAGCCTGACTTGCACAGTGAGACAGTTGGTCTCTCTTTCTCCCTCTCTCTCTCTCTCTCTCTCAAAAAGTGATATGCTCAGTTATCAACTTCCCACCAAAAATGTCATGATTATGTACTACACACAAATACTAAGGAAAAAAAAAGAAAAAGTAGCTCTTGGTATTCATTTTTTATCTTTATGAATACAGATCAGACTATGTTGTGTTTTATAACAATGCTTTCCCTTGGGTTATCTGAAAAAACTCTTGTAAATCCCTGTCTTCTCATCTTGATCTTGACCCTCCGGGTGTCCATACCAGTCTCAGCTTACGTGTCTCACTAACATGACCTCAAGTATTGCATCCCCCCAGGCTGTCTTCATTTTCACTAACAATGAAATTCACTAACAATGAATTTCAATGTATTTATGACATTAGGTTTCTAGATCCCCTCCACAGTGAAACACTGGTGAAACTTTGCTAGTGCTTTGAAAGGAAGGGAACAGAGAGAAATATAGAACTTAATCATTTTAATGTCCAAATTGCTACCAACTAAGAATGTTACTCTCATTCATTCTTTGTAATCATCACCATGAAAGTTTATAACTAAACCCCTTATTTACACATAAGGAAACTGAGGCTATTGGTTGTCAAGTGACTTTCCTAGGGGCACCTTTATCCTGTAAGTCTAGACATCCTCAGAAAGCTTCAAGTAATTGTAAATGGGGCTTTTGAGAAGAAATTGGATTATGAGGCTTACGAATGACTAGCTATTTGTAGATGACTCTGATTGGTAGAGGTGGACCATTTGGGGGCTGCCTCTCCCTGCCTGGTGATTCCTCTGACTCTCTCTGCTTCCTGGACAATATAAAATGGACAGCTGTCCTCTGCCCAGGTCTTTCTACCATGTCACTCTGCTTCGGAGCCAGGCGACTCTGGGCCGAACCCTCTATATGCTGTGAGTCAGAATAACCCTTTCCTCACTATGTTGCAGGGCCCAGCACTGGGTCTTCGTGATGAGTAAGTGACCAAAGCAGCCACAGACCAGTGAAGGAAGCAGCAGCACTAAGCAGGTCTGTCCGTGCACCTGTGTCCCCGCCTACACCTGTATGCCTGACTAGATCCTATCAGGAAGTGTCAAGGAAACAGAAGTGAGGGCACACAGCCTCTATGTATCAGCTCCAGGTGATCTGGCATTTTCATGCAACAAGAAATTTGAACTACAAGATATATGTGAAGAACCCAAAACTCCTCTTCCCCACACTTCTCTAAAATTCAAGGAAAGTGGAAAAGTAAAACAAACAGCATGGCCTTGTAAATCAGAAAGCTCTGGGTCAAATTCTGTTTCTGCCTGCTATTATCTTGGCTTCTACCTCGAGTAGAAAGACACTTTTATAGGCCCAAGTTCTTCTATTAAAAGAAAAGACCCTACCAATATCTATTCCACAGGGCTTTAATAAACATTAAATAAAGTAACATATATGGAAATCTCAAGTTGAATGTCCTGTTTATAGCATAAATTCAGTTAGGAGACTTTCCCTCCCCTTCTGTCCATGGATATAGTTACTTACAAGCATGATGCAGCTTGCAAAGGAGGACACTTTTCTTTCTAACAACATATTCTTAACTGAGCATCACGCAGCAGCTGTGCTACCAAGGGTACAAGGATTAATGCTGAGTCCTACCATTGACTAGCTGCTGGCTCGGTCCTTGTCCTTTCAAGTGGTGTGACTGACCCACTTGTCCCACAGCACTGTGCCTCCATTTCTTTAGCGTTTTAGTGGCACTTAATTTATGAGATTTTGTAAGATTGACATTCATTAAGTGCTCACTATAGTAACTGGTATTTAGTAATTCTCAACTAGGGACATGTGGCAATATCTGCAGGCATTTTTAGTGGTTAAAATGAACAAGGACCTTAGTAGCATCTAGATGGTAGACATTAGGATGTCAACAAAGAATTAACCAGATCAAAATGTCCCTGTGTTGAGGTCATGGAGTACTGACCTTGAAAAGCCACTCTTAGCCAGCAAAACTACAGAGATGCTTTCTCCATGGCTATGTCATGGATCAAATGTTACTAGTGAACCGAATACCCTTACAGGAACAGTACTTCATTTAATATCAAGGAAGCCAGGGGCTGGGGAGATAGCTGAGTGGTCTGAGTGCCTGCCAGGCAACCTCAAGCACCTGGGTTTGATTCCCAGTCCCACATGCTGTACTGGCCCCAGTTCTGTGGTACACAGCTATAATCCCAGCACTGGGGAGGCTGTGATTGGAGGATCACTAGGAGTCTGAGCTGCATAGTGAGACTCTGTATCAAATAAATAAGTAAATAAAATTTTAAAAATTAGAGAAGCCAATGCTGAAATATGCAAGCATTACTGGATATATGAGATTATAACATTTGAAGATATCTTTGCTTTGTTAATAAAAATAAGCCTCCCCCCAAAGCCTCTGAAGTCTCCCACAAAGAGCATACCCATAGTCCTGCCCATTGTGCATGACCTGTTTGGTGCTTAGTGAATTGTTAGGGAGCAGTAACAGGTCTTTCTTTGTCAATCCTTGGCAGGAAGGTATGTTCAAACACACACCAGACAACAGAAGATGCCTCTGGTAGGGGTTGGGGAGATGGCTCAGTAGAGTGAGTGCTTGCCTGCCAAGTGCAAGGGCCTGAGTTCAGTCTCTGGACTGAAGCCTGCTTTTCTGCCTGCCTGCTTATGGTATCTATCATCTATCTATCTATCTATCTATCTATCTATCTATCTATCTATCTATCTATCTATGTCTGTGTGTCTGTCTGTCTGTCGATCAATTTGTATCAACTGCCTCAGTGTTTGCTGCCATATGTCAAGGAAGGACTTCTTGAAACATTTAAATTGTAGTGGGCTGAATAATGATAATAATCCCTCTAACATCATAATCCCACAAATGTGCAAAAGTTGCCTTATTTGAGAAAAATGTTCTTGTAAATATGATTAAAGATCTTGCTACGGGGGAGATAATTCTGAGTGTAGGGTGGATCCTAAATGGTATCCCAAGTGTCCTTGATAGAGACACAGAGGGAAATCTGACACACATAAATGAGGTGAAAACCATGACACTAGAGTCAGAGAACATGGTGATGTGGCCACAAGCCACATCTGGTGGAAGCTATCTTCCACCAGAACTTGGAAGAGGCAAAGACTGGATTCTTTTGTAGAGCTGACAGCTTCATCTCTGTTCAGTGAAACTGATACATGACTTTTGGCTTCCAGAACTGTGGAACAAGGTGTTTCTGGCTATGGCATATAGTTGGTGGTCATTGGTTTCAGGAGCTACAGGGAAAAGAAGGAACTGATCACGTGTGGATTTTCTCATAGACCCATAATACCCTCCTTTGTAGAGGAAAGGGAAGAAGTAGGAAGAAAAGGAAAAAACACAAGGAAATGAAAAGATAGAATAATGCAAAAAAGCAAAAGTGGGAGAACCAGATATACTGACATGTAGCTGTTTTTCAATTATGCAGCCTGCATTAATTCACTTTTCATAAGTAACAGCCTTTGAGGCAGCATTGTCCACACTGTGGTGTTGGGAGCCGAGCCAAGATGGCACCCGCTCCTCGCTCCCCCGCCCATCGTGTCTGCAAAGATGGCGCCCATATCCTGCTTCCTGATTCTTGTTTTTGTACAACTCATCGCCTTATTTAGTTATGATAAATCACCCTGTCGCCGAGGGCCTATCCGCGGGCGCTGCGTGGCTCCCCCTGATTGGATTGTGTATACTATATAACCTGTTGCATAAGGAAGTTGC